>JASDQU010588806.1:63865-74639 GCA_032191745.1 Picea mariana
CTAAGTGAAACCCTAAGTTAGAGGGGATTTTTCAAAAATATTTAAAAATGATTTAGTCAGTTAATGAATTAAGTGGTTAATTGATACTATTGTTGTTATATTAGTGGTTTAATAATACTAATATTAGTTTTATGTTAATTAAAGGTTAAATTTAGGGTTAATATAATGCGGTGGCAATAATATTATTTTTGTTAAATCAGTGGTGGAAGATTATAAGTTGGAATCCAGTAGGTTGGTCTTGAAATGTTTTAAGGTTAAGTTAGGTCTAAAATGTTATTATTAATGTAAGTCAAAGGGATATTTGCAAGGTAGGTTGGTATGAAATGGTTTTAATGAGGTTGGTTTATCAAAGAACAAGTTAAGGTATGGAAAAGTGAGGTTGAAAGTACTAGAGTTCTGAGGTTAGTGATGTTTTCTTTCCCGGATGAGCGGGATCCAACTATCACTAATCTCTAGGCCATTGTCTCGATTTAGGTTATCTGGATTCTTGATGATTTCGATTGCTTCTCTAATTCGTCTTTTAAGGAGATGGTCTTCTTTAGCTAAGATCTTGGTGTCTTCTAGGCGTATGTGATGTTTAGTTGTGAGAGAGTGTTCGGCTAGTGCTGAGGTGCGAGTTCGTTCATTCTTGATATCAGTACTATGCTCTTTAATCCTAGTGTTGAAAGAACGGCCTGTTTATCCAATGTAGCATTTGCCACAAGAACAATCTATTCTGTAAACTCCTTTGAAGTTATGTTGGTCGAGCTTGTCCTTAACGGATCTCATTTTCTGTTTGATAGTATTAAGGGGTCTGGATGAGGTCTTGATCTCCTTCTTTTTAAGGATTTTTGCGATCTTATCAGTGACTCCTTGGATGTAGGGAAGGTAGGCGGTGAGGCTCGGGGTTTGGTTGTTTCTTGGTTGAGGTTTGTTAGTTTCTTTTTCTTTTTCTTTTTCAAGGGCTTTCTTTATTGCGTTCTCAATCTCTTTTTCTTTGTAACCTATGTTTTTGAAGACTTTGTGAAGGTGATTTAACTCTTGTTCTAGGTGTTCCTTATTTGAAATCCTTATGGCTCTAGTGGATAAGGTGTTAAGAATTCCCAATTTTTGGTTGGGGTGGTGATGAGAACTGGCGTGAAGGTAGTTTTCGGTGTGGGTCTTTTTTCTGTAAACTGAAGGTCCTAATTTACCATCTTCTTTTCTGTTTATTAGTATGTCAAGGAGGGGGATGGTGTTATTTTCTTCACATTCCATTGTGAATTTAATGTCTTTGGATAAATTGTTGATGTGATGGAAGAACTTATTCAACTCTTCTTCCCCATGAGGCCAAAGTACATTAGTATCATCAACATAACGTTTCCATCTTAATGGTTTCAGGGGATAGGAATCAATGGCTTTCTTTTCAAAGTACTCCATGTACAGGTTGGCAACGATGGGGGAAAGCGGAGAGCCCATGGCCACGCCACTAGTTTGTTCATAGAATTCACCTTGAAAGCTAAAGAAGGTGGGGCGAAGACAAACCTCGGCTAGTTTCGCTGTTACTGGATCAGCTACCTCTTTGACAAGTAGGATGGCCTCATTAAGAGGGATCTTAGTGAAAAGGGAGACAACGTCAAAGCTTATGAGAGTGTCATTCGATTTGAGATTCTCATTTTTAATAGTGTTAATGAAGCGACACACTATCAAACTAGGGTTAATGTTATTAATATTAAATTTCTATGTTAAACATAGGCTAGAAAAAAATAATTTTATGTTAATTATAGGTTAGATTAAGGTTGATGAGGTAACAATAATATTATTACTATTTTATTAGTAGTCGGCTAAGTGGGGAAGAAGAGCTGAAACCATTAAGATGGAAACGTTATGTTGATGATACTAATGTACTTTGGCCTCATGGGGAAGAAGAGATGAATAAGTTCTTCCATCACATCAACAATTTATCCAAAGACATTAAATTCACAATGGAACGTGAAGAAAATAACACCATCCCCTTCCTTGACATACTAATAAATAGAAAAGAAGATGGTAAATTAGGACCTTCAGTTTACAGAAAAAATACCCACACCGAAAACTACCTTCACGCCAGTTCCCATCACCACCCCAACCAAAAATTAGGAATTCTTAACACCTTATCCACTAGAGCCATAAGGATTTCAGATAAGGAACACCTAGAACAGGAGTTAAATCGCCTTCACAAAGTCTTCAAAAACATAGGTTACAAAGAAAAAGAGATTGAGAACGCAATAAAGAAAGCCCTTGAAAAAGAAAAAGAAAAAGAAACTAACAAACCTCAACCAAGAAACAACCAAACCCCGAGCCTCACCGCCTACCTCCCCTACATCCAAGGAGTCACTGATAAGATCGCAAAAATCCTTAAAAAGAAGGAGATCAAGACCTCATTCAGACTCCTTAATACTATCAAACAGAAAATGAGATCCGTTAAGGACAAGCTCGACCAACATAACTTCAAAAGAGTTTACAGAATAGACTGTTCTTGTGGCAAATGCTACATTGGAGAAACAGGCCGTTCTTTCAACACCAGGATTAAAGAGCATAGTACTGATATCAAGAATGAACGAACTCGCACCTCAGCACTAGCCGAACACTCTCTCACAACTAAACATCACATACGCCTAGAAGACACCAAGATCTTAGCTAAAGAAGACCATCTCCTTAAAAGACGAATTAGAGAAGCAATCGAAATCATCAAGAATCCAGATAACCTAAATCGAGACAATGGCCTAGAGATTAGTGATAGTTGGATCCCGCTCATCCGGGAAAGAAAACATCATTAACCTCAGAACTCTAGTACTTTCAACCTCACTTTTCCGTACCTTAACTTGTTCTTTGATAAACCAACCTCATTAAAACCATTTCATACCAACCTACCTTGCAAATATCCCTTTGACTTACATTAATAATAACATTTTAAACCTAACTTAACCTTAAAACATTTCAAGACCAACCTATTGGATTCCAACTTATAATCTTCCACCACTGATTTAACAAAAATAATATTATTGCCACCGCATTATATTAACCCTAAATTTAACCTTTAATTAACATAAAACTAATATTAGTATTATTAAACCACTAATATAACAAAAATAGTATCAATTAACCACTTAATTCATTAACTGACTAAATCATTTTTAAATATTTTTGAAAAATCCCCTCTAACTTAGGGTTTCACTTAGCCGAACACTAATATAACATTAATAATACTTTTTCCACCTCATTAAATAAACCCTGATTTTAACCTATAATTAACATAAACTAATATTAATAATAATAACACCTTATGGTTAGCAATTTAAACCACCAATAAAAATTACACCACCTCGTCAAATTAACCCTAGTTTTAACCTATAATTTAATATAAACACCGTCGGATTAAACCACTTAACCCAATATTATATACCTAACTTTACTTAACTTAACCTTAAACCTAACTTAACCCTAAAACATTTCAAGACCAACCTAATTGATTCCAACTTTTAGTCTTCCACCACTAGAATAATATTAACACCACCTCATTATATTAACCCTAATTTTAACCTTTAATTAACATAAAACTAATATTAATAATATTAAACCACTAATATAACAACAATTTAACTCATTAATTGACCAATTCACTTTTAAATATTTTAGAAAAAAAACCCTCAAGCTTAGGGTTTCACTTAGTCGAACACTAATATAACATTAATAATACTTTGGCCACCTTATTAAATAAACCCTAATTTTAACCTATAATTAACATAAAACTAATATTAATATTAATAACACCTTATAGTTTCTAGTTTTAACCTATAATTTAATATTAAACCACTTGACCCATTAATCAACTATACCAATATTAAATACCTATTTTAAAAATTAAAATTAAAATTGACTAAAGCACTTTTAAACCTTAACTTAACCTAATACCTTATGTTAATTACATTTTAAACTAACCAACCTAATACTAATTAAAAGTTAAACCTTTTGTTTCCAACTTAAATTAACCTAAAATTGAACTTCCTCTAACCTAGGGTTCCACTTAGCCGACTACTAATAAAACARTAATAATATTATTGTTACCTCATCAACCTTAATCTAACCTATAATTAACATAAAATTAATTTTTTCTAGCCTATATTTAACATAGAAATTTAATATTAATAACATTAACCCTAGTTTGATAGTGTGCCACCTCATTAAATCAACCTTATTTTAACCTATATTTAAATTTAATATTAATATTAACACCATGTGACTGACCCTAAATTTAGCCTATATTTATCATAAAATTTAATATTAATAACATTAACCTATTTTTATCCTATTTTTAACCCTAGATTGCTAGTAACGCTTAGTTAATTTAATATTAACCATATTAACATCCTCAAACCTAGGGTTTCACTTAAGCCGACCACTAATATAACATTAATAACATTAATGCTACCTAACTAAATTAACCTTAATTTAACCTTTATTAACACAAAATTAATATTAAAATTAATTTTAATAATAGGGTCAACCCTAAAATTTAGCCTATTCTTAACATAAAATTTAATTAACACCGTCGGGTTATCATCTTAATTCATTAATTAAATACCTAATTTGAAAAACCTCCCCAAACCTAGGGTTTACTTTTCACTATTTATTAAAGGCTCCTCTCTTATTATTTTTCCTCAGGCTTTTTTGTCCTGAAGATGGATCCTGTTGTGGATCCGAAACGTCGACAAGCTCTCAAAAGCACTGTCACTGTGGTTCTTCCGACATGCTCTGAACAAATCTCTCAAAACAGAAACCTAATTGATCATTTATATCTTGTTGTTATGTGTGATTGATGTCGTGTTATTTTCCATCTGTTACACTGTTATTTCATTGTTGTGTTAGATATGAGATATAACTTGCGAAGTAGGATTAAGTGAGATAAAGAATAACTAGATTGTTGTGTGTTGTTGTCCTGGATCCACTTTTCATTTCCTTTGGTTGTAGACACATGTGTCCTACAACCCCCTATTGCTACTTCGGGTGAGACTGCATCTACTTCATAGGTGTTTCCGAAAGGGCCAGTAGTTAGGGATTTTTGGTGCACTGCTAGAGTTGAACCCTGGGTCTGTCCTTGTGCCAACAGGCAGATCAGGTTTTGAATCCACTTCAGGTGGAAGCTACTTGGCAAGATGCCAAGTTGAGGATCTTGGTGATATGCCGAGATCCTGGTAGTCTTGGTGAGATACCAAGAGGGGGAGACTCTTGGTGAGATTCCAAGAGAGTGACTCTTGGTGATATGCCAAGAGTAGTGACTGTTGGCGAGATGCCCGGAGGTAGAAATCCTTGGTGGGAGACCAAGGTGGAGATCTTTGGTGTGATGCCAAGATCCAAGTGATATTGGATTGGTGGAGAGACACTTCCATCTATAGATCACACAGATTGAGAAGATCTGTGTGAGACTACTTTCATTGATCAAGGTACAACCATACTCATCGAGTATATTCCAGGAAGAAACCATGTCCACTATAGGGATGATATTGGTGGTGACGGGCACTTTCCTCAGTAAGAGGGAGTGTTGAGATTTGGGTACCTTGGAAAGTGGTCCCCTTGTGTTTGTGAGCTTCTAAACACACGAGGGAATTACTTTATACCTTGTACCATGTACTTTATGTCTGATTTCACTTTGACTTAGGAGAATTAAGTCAAAAGTGAAATTTGGTCATTTTAGCCTAAAGTGAGAATTAATTCACAAAGTGGGTGAATTAATAGACATAAAGTGAAACTATGGAAACTTAAGTAAAGTGGGTTTTGTGTTGAGATTTACTTGAGATGATCTCAACCATTGATTAGGGATGAGATGAGATGATCTCATCTCATCCACCCAACTTTTAGGTTTCCTTATGCTTCCTTAAGGAGGGCGCAAGAGGCAAAGGAGAATTCATTCACTCATTTGTTCACTTGGAGAGATTCATAGAGAGAAAGAAGATGAGGTTTCAAGCATTGGGAGAGGAGAGCTTGGGTGCCTCCTTGCATGGAGGGCTCATGGAGGATTAGTTACCTGTTTATTTATTGAGGAGCTTATAGTTTTGAGGAGGGCACTCTTGAGGAGGAGGGCGCATCATCAGTGGAGAGTACTTAGAGAGCTCAGATTGGAGTGACCTATATTTCAGAGGGAGGCTACTCATCAGTATCAGAGTACTGTGGAGGGGTTTCTTGTTCAAAGCTTCTAGTTGGCATCTGGCTCCATTTCAGTGGTCTTGGCAACATTTCTGGGGGGCGCACCATCCTAGGGCACTCTTGCTTCATTTGGACTTGTGTTTCATCTTGGATCAAGCTGCTATTGTACCAGGTTCATCTATATTTTGTACTTGTTGTATTCCACCATCTATTCTCCTCATATATAGACATATATTCCAAACCGGTTTTCCCTGGGGGTTTTTTTATCCAAGGTCATGTTGACAAAAAATACCTGTGTTAAATTTCATGTGTGTTAAAGTGTAGAACTACTGTATTTTCACCTATAAATATCTCTAGGTGTATTACATTTATTTTAGTATGCATGTGCTAACCCTTGGTGACTAAAACTACATGCTAGAGCACCTAAAATTGTGAATGTAACCGTAACAAATCAACAAGAAGTTCCTGAACTATTGACTATCCTAAAACAACAACAAAACCTTCATTGAAAGTTGAAACTTAGAGCCAAATTGAGGTCAAAGATATACCTAGTTGGCAGCTTGATAGGACATGGAAAATATTCAAGTTATGAAGTGGAGGATACATCAGATAGATGTGAAAACAACATTCCTCAACGACATCATTGAGGAGGAAGTATACATATATAAACCTCAGGTATTTGAGGTACATGGGAGAAATTCTCATGTGTGTAGGCTTAATAAATCTTTGTACGAACTCAAACAGACACCCAGAGCATGGTATTCCAGGATCAATGGATACTTGCAGAGTATGGAATTTACCAAGAGTGAGGCAGATCTTAACTTGTACTTCATACTTGTTGGAGAGGATCCTCTCATCTTGGTTCTATACGTTGATGCTTTATTTCTCACAGGTGTAGAGGAGCTTTTATCAAGGTGCAAAGCATATTTGGCTAGTGAGTTCAAGATGAAGGACATTGGATTGATGCATTATTTCTTGGGGTTAGAGGTATGGAAGGTATCGGGAGAGATATTCCTTGGACAAGGGAAATATGCAATAGAGATATTGAGGATATTTAGAATGGAGGAATGCAAATTGATGGCTACACCTATGATTACCAATTTCAAGAAGATTGACACTTCAGATTCAGAGTTCATGGATCCCATGATATATAGGCAACTTGTAGGGTCCTTGATGTATTTGGTCAACCCCAGACTAGATATTTGTTTTGTTGTGAACAACTTGATTCAGTTCATGGTAGAGTCAAGGCATGTGCATTGGATCACAAAAAATCATGTGCTCATGCACTTGACATGTATAGTGGAGTATGTAGTGGGATATCTTGGAGGAGATGGAGTAGATTTGCAGGGATATACATACTCGGATTGGGAAGGCAATGTAGTATACAAAAAGAGCATCTAGGGGTGTTGCTTCAGCTTGGGATCAACAATGATTACTTGGTTTAGAAAAAAACATACTTTGGTGGCACTCAATTAAGTAGAGGCAGAGTATTTGACAACAAGTAAGGCTAGCTATGAAGCCATTTGGATTCACAAATTACTTACATGTTTATTTGGTTAGGAGTTGGAGCTTACGATGATATACTGCGATAATCAGAGTTGTATCAAACTCTCTGAGAATCCAATATTCCATGATAGGTCCAAGCATATTGATATTAGATATCACTTCATTCGGGATATGATCCAGAAAGGAGTAGCGAAGATTTAGTATATTTCCACAGATGAGCAGGGTGCATATATTCTGATGAAGCCCTTGGAGAAAGGGAAGTTTGTATTCTTTAGAGACAAACTTGGAGTGGTGTAGAATACCTTCCTCACTAAGGGGGATTGTTGATGTTAGTGGTAGCATCAGATAGGTATTTCGACACAGGTGTATGTGTCTAGACATGTGGAAATCGTCCAAAGCCTTATATTCTTGAATTTACTTTAGTTAAAGCAATTATTAAAGTAAATTGTTTTTAATAATTAATTATGTTATTTATGAGACATGCTAAAGTACTTAGCATGCAACATGTAATATAAATCTAAAAGTGAATGTGAGAAGTAATCTCAACCATATATAACTTTTGAGATTAGAAATAGATTGTAACTCATGATTATAAAAGCAAGGTTAGGGTGAAGGAGAAAGACACTTGACATGTGTTGAGGGAGCCGACACAGAGTATTGGATCACAAAGGATTGTGGTTCAAGATCTTGGATAGGTGAAGAAGGACCTTCATATAGATATCATACATGTCAAGGAGAAGAGAGAACATAGGCATATGAAGGTGGGTTTCAACAGAAGAAAACCACATGAAAGAGTCAAACTGTATGAAGTTTGTTGTACAAAATTTTCGTACATATCCATGGGTCACAGAGGAGACATTCATGGAATCTATGGGTCACAGTGGGGAAAGTCATGGATATCCACAAGTTACTAAAGAGACGGTCGCAGATGCCTACAAAAATATTCCATAATTGATTGTATAGTAGGTCAACCCTTGCTAGGTTAGTCTACAATTGTATTTCTCTTAGTTGGCCATTATCCAGGGTTATTTACCCAAAAATTCTGGTGTTCATGTGTGCTTAATTTGGGTTCCTACTCAGTTGCGTGATATTGATTTGAATATTTCAGTAGTGTATTATTGTTTTGTGAGATGCTAATTTGATTGCAATAAGGAAATCATTAGATGACAAAGTACATAGGTGTTGGAGTAATATTTTCAACATCGAGTTGGAATGTATTAGAGTTACATGTTCACGTATATTTTAGTTCTCTATGGGAGAATAGATACAAGAAAACCTATGCCATGATATGTGATGAATTTATGGCCAGATTGAATTTCATCATTTTCAAACAAGAATGCCTAAGGCTCTCGAAGTTAGCCAAAAAGATAATATTTCTGATCGAACACTGGTAGATAGAGGATAAAAGTAATTATCTTAGAATCTTCAGGGTCACTGAGGCCCTGCATATGTTTCTAGCCTATGCACCAAAATGATTGGTTCTTGGAGAGGTGTGCTATTAAACCATTTTGAAAGGCTTCAATGCTTCATTGGTGAAGGACAAGAAGAGATATTTCATCCCATATGGCTTCCAGATGCGATACTACTTTATAAAAGACACCACACACGCAAAGCAAGATGGCCTAATTCACTTAGAATATAGGTTCCTGACGGGAAAATATCGTAAGCATGATCCTAAAAATTTAGTATCCAAACATGTTGGACAAGTGGCTCCATATTTCCAATATGCACATGATATATTTGAGGATGAAATTTTCACCAAAAATGCATAGGACTGGGACGAAGTGCTTCAAAGGAGAGACAACCTAGACTTGACTCTGTTTAGGGCCATGTCAATGGATGAACATGTTGAAATGATAATCCAAACAACATAAGAAATCATACGAGAATAGACCAAAAGTGAAAGATAAGAACAAGTAGCAAGGAGGTCTTAAGGAGCAAGACTCGTGGCAGAAGCTAAAAGGATAATTCGTGAAAACGAGAAGAACATAGCAATTGAGAAAATAGAGAATCCAAAGGGGACTGGAGAAGAAGAAAATACAGGGAGGTCGGGAACACACCTCAAGGGGGAATCACACCAGAAGGGGTTAATACTCAAACTAAATTAAGTACAAGGTAGGTGCAAATAGAGAAACCAGGAATAGTAGTAGCATATGATAGCCTAGTAGAGGCACCAACCACATCAGGCTTGGCCCCTGTAATTATAAATTTAATAACAATTTACGATGATGATAAGGATGAGATGGACACTTCATTTTAGATTATTCCAAGCCAGGGGAGGAAGTAGGTTCATCTCTTGAAGGACCACAACCAGTAGGAGGGGTTGTGACACCCAAGACAACTAAAAAAGTAAAAACGCCTTCAGAACAAGAACCACAACCAATAGAGACACTAGTGGTTACAAGCACAATTGAGGGTATCACGACCCAACCAAAATTGGGGTGACAACCATTAAAGGGAGGAGAGGCTCAATATGATAAAAGTGGAAGTGAAAGTGAAGTAGTTGGTTCATGAGAGAAGATCTTAGAGAAAGAAGAGAATGGAAAGGATAAAGACACCAGAGAAAATCTTGGAGGGGACTACAATTGATCCTCCAATTACTTCCTCGCCTAAGGAAGTAACATCATCAGCAGTAACAACAAAAAATGTACCCAAATGTGCTACAAACCTAGAACAAGAAAAATATGTATCTACAGAGGTAGGGGAATAACTAACTGGCAGTACAAATCAACCTTTCACAAAACCCAGTCAAGAACAAACAACAAGTGGAGAACGGGGAGAAATAAGTGGTCAAATACCAATAGTTGAGAAAGGTAAGATACCAGACTTAGAACAATTCTATACTCTAGGCATCCTAGGAAATATGTTGGCTTGGGGTGACCAACATATACCAAATCTCATGGATGAAGTGGCAAACATTGAGGCTATAGCATATGATCAAAACATATAGTTGTTGGTGAAGAGGAAAAGCAGGAAGAGAAATCTCACTTTGGAAAGTGTTGTAATTGTGACTACCGAGGAGACCATGTTTGATGCTAAGAAATCCAAGGTGAGTAAATTTTTAGGGAAATAGATGGCCTTATCCAGTGCCACCATTGACAGAACCAAAAAATATGAAAGGGAATTA
>JASDQU010588806.1:87967-101609 GCA_032191745.1 Picea mariana
ATAAAAAGGGTTTTTAGGTATTTGCATGGCACTGCTAGTTATGGATTATGTTACCAAGGAAGACCAGGATTGGACAGAGTGTTGGATATACATGGCTTTGTGGATGCAGACTGGGTTGGAGATCTGGATAATAGGAGATCTACAAGTGGGTATGTGTTTAACCTGTTTGGAGGAGCAATAAGTTGGATGAGAAAAAGACAGACTGTAGTGGCACTTTCAACTACAAAAGTTGAATACATGGCAACCACTCATGCAAGTAAGGAAGCAATATGGTTACAAAGATTATGTTTAGGTATTGGGTTGGTACAACAAGATGTAAGGATAGATTGTGACAGTCAGAGTGCAATTTTTCTGGCGAAGAACCCGACTTATCATTCAAAGACAAAGCATATGGATATTCAATATCACTTTGTGAGANGATTCATTAACAAAATTTGTGAGCACTGAGAATTTCTCTTGGTGTAGAGGATCCATGGGCATTGTTGCCCTGGATTGTTGACTATGTAACCCTGTAACCCCCTGTATGCAAAGAAAACAACAAGTGGGAGAATGTTGGGTATGTGTTATATTCTTTGCACAAGTAGTAGTGTCTACGTTGCATTGGGCACGTAGGGGGGTGAAGGGAGAATTTTTTTTTCCTCGAGAAACATGTCACATTTTTGCCTCGATTTTTGTGTCCATTGTTGGGCGGTTTTTCGACACATGGTGTTTGCCGATGGTTTTCTATTTCCGGTTAAGGAATTAGGGTTGTTGGCTAATCCAGGTCATTGGATTAGGGTTTTGGATGCCGCTGGATCCTATATGTATATTGTATTGTAAACAATGTAATATGATGAATGAATATAGAATATGCTGGTTTTCCCGGTTTGGGTTTCGAGGGGAAAAATCTCTGTGTAATGTTTGTATTTTTCATTGCATCTTTTCTGTTCTTTTACTGAAAATATGTTTGTAGTAAATATTGTACAAGGTTAAAATATACATATATGTGGACACTATCTTATGGATTCTATGGAAGATGGTTAGATATTGAGGCTATAAGTAGTAGATCCCTTGGGTCATTATCATGATGCAAATCATGGTGATCAAGCGATTGAGTTGATATCATATGGAGATATCAAGGTCTAATATGCACCATGATGTTTTGATCATAGTGCGCTTTGATAAAGTGTTGTAATGGTGTCTTTAGGCACCACCTTATATCTTCAAAATTTTATGTTCCTCTTTGATTATCTGTGGTACTGTATTTTCGATTTCATATCATGTTACACCTTATTCCCCAACAGTTTGAATGGTCTTGAAATCAATTTCAAATAGGTCAGTTTGGCATTTTCAGTATAAATTATTTTATGGGACTCTTCAGACTATGAATTTTTTACAAAACAGAGGAGACATACACAAGTACCTCATGTAAACATTTCAAATGTTGGTTCGATGTACTTTCCAATATATGCTCTATGGAAGTTAGGGTTCTTGAATGCTCTTGAAATTAGTTTCAAACATGTCAGTTTGGAATTTTCAGTATAACTTCTTTTATGGGACTCTTTAGATTGTGAAAATCTCAATGAATAGAGGAGACAAACAAAAGTACCTCGGATAAAAATTTCATATGTTGATTCGTTGCAGTTTCTGATATATGCTATGTGGAACTTAGGGTTTCTGAATGGCCCTGAGATTAGTTTCAAACATATCAGTTTGTCATTTTCACTATAAAAAAAAAATTTTGGACTATTCAAAATGTGAAATTTTTACAGAACAAAGGATACATATAGAAGTACCTCAAGTAAAAATTTCAGAATCATATTTGCAAAATTGGATACGTGACATGTTGCACAAGTTCTTTCTTGAGAAGAGGCCCAAAAAAATAATCTTTGGGAAATTTACCATTCCGAAATTCAAATTTTGGTTAGACCTGGTAAAGGAAAAAGTAGTGAGAAAACCTGGTGAAGGCAGAAGTAGTGAGTATACCTGGAGAAGGCATAAGCAACGAGTAGAACTAGTGAAGGAAGAAGTACTAAGAAGACTCGGTGAAGGTTGGTGCAACTCACAAAAAGATTGGTGTTTCTTGCTAAGTTGGTTCATAGAGGTGGGGATTGGTGTCTCCAGTAGATTGGTGTCTATGAACATTTGTAAGAGTAGGTTGGTTCCGCTCAAACAAATATATTGGTGTCTCTTTCTATGCTGGTGCTTAGCAATGGGGATTGATGTATATAAATGTAGCATCCCCAGCCCTGGGCTGGGAAATACCACATGAAATTTCCAAACTATGATATCAATTTAATTAATGAAGATGCTCTGCAAATGCAAAGAACTATGCATAATAACAACAAGTATAAAAATACATGTAGATGAAAAACCCATGAAAGAAAATGCATCAATAATAACACAACACATAAACCATACACATAATTGCCACTTACCTTTGGTAAAAAATCACTAACTATGTGCAGACCTTCCACGTTCCTACCATCCTTAAACTACACTACTCATAACTCTTAGCAGTGGGTCACCCTTGAGTTGTGGCTAAACTTCACCTGGGAAAGGAATCCTAACCAGGCTAAGGTCTCTCAGATGACAACAAATACTCATACTTAGGTGCGAACTCTAGCAGACATCCTACAGTCCCTAATTCCCCACATGCCTATCCCACCCTAGGAAGTGTTCCCCTTCTCTTCTCAACAGTCCTTCGGCTCCCCCACTTCCCTTCCAAGGCTTCAAAAATAGGTTAGACAAGAAGTCTTAGAGCCCTGTAGCTGCAACATGGCACCTTGGGAATCAATTCCCAGTAGTTCTCTCACATGGAGAGAATTCTCATGGGATTGACTACCCACTTCCTCAATAACTCACGGGTCTGACAACCCGCCTCTTCAGCCCAAATCCTGATTTACGGGTTTCCCACAGCTCCAAATATTTCCCTGGTACAGGTACAAGTGATGGAAACATGAAAGTGCGGATGACATGAGAGTAGTTTGGTGAGTATAAGGAATGAATGATAGAAAATGAACTAAAGTTCCCCAAACTTATGTGCATGTTCCCAACTTGACACTTGTCATGTTGGGAACTACATAGGCCCCCACATGTTGATACTTTCCCACTTAGGAACTTTAGTATAAATGAATATCCATGCTTTATACTTTAGGAATATTAATAAAATATTATTTTGTGCTTAAGCCCCCTTAGCTTATCCTCTTTCTTAGACTCTTAGCCCCCCTTTCCCATTCTAGTGGAGTTTATCCCCCCATACTCTTTTGTCTGGTTGGTTTGCAACAATGATGTATTTTCATTAAATTCTGAGTGTGATTACATTTTATAAAGTTAGGCTCACTATCCTTTTAACATCCAGAATCTTCAGCCTAATAACCACATAGGAACTGTGGCCTAAAAATACATATATACAAAGGAAATATGGCCCCAAAATGTCCTCGTTCACCACCCTATATGTACATTTTCATTTACATTACAATTGGGGTTTGACCTAGGGGTATTACAACAAATATCTATAAGAGTAGGTTGGTGCCTACCAAAATTTGTACTAGTGGGGATTGGTGTTTCTAGTAGGTTGGTGCCTATAAATATTTGTAACAGTAGGTTGGTGCCTACAAATAATTATAAAGAGAATTTTTGTCATTTTCTCTTGAAAAGGTTTCTACATAAATCTTGTGTTCAATGTTTTGCAATTAATTGATCTCATATGTGATTGTTTTCTTATGGTTGATTAATGTTTGAAAAAGTAAAAAAAATGTATTATACTGATTCACCCCCCCTCTCAGTATAAGTGTGTTCTCAACAATTGGTATTAGAGCATGTTCCTTTGGAAACAATCTAACCATTGGAAGGTATATATTTGGAGAACACATGGACAGTCAAGAAGGTTTCTCCAAAAACAATGATTTGTTGTTTGATGGAACAAACTATGCCTTCTAGAGAATAAGGATACAAACCTATTTAATGGCTCTTGGTTTTGATATTTGGAAATCGTTCATGACTGGTTATACAACCTCGACAACTCCACCAACAGGTGCGACCATGAAGAATCCTAGTGAAAATAATGCAAAAGCCATGAATGCCATCTTGTGTTGTCTATCAGAATCTGAGTTTATCAAGGTGATGAATTGTGGATTGGCAAAAGAAATTTGGGATAGGCTTCAAAACATTTATGAAGGCAATGATAAGGTTAATAAGACAAATCTATAAACTCATAGGAGAGAGTTCGAGAGCCTGGAAATGAAAGACAAGGAAAATGTTGTAGCCTATCACCTTCGTGTGGGAAAAATTGTCAACACCATCAGAGGACTTGGGAAAAGGTTGAAGAAATGGTGATTGTACAAAGGTGTTAAGGTCACTCCCCTTAATATTTGATGCCAAAATCTCTTCCATTGAAGAAATGAAGGATCTTGATAAAATTACAATGGATTAATTACATGGGATCATCATGACATATGAAATGAGGACAGAGAAAGAAAAGCCATCAAAGAGAGAAGCATCCTTAAAAGCTTCAAAGAAGACAAAGAACATAGAGAATAAATCAAGTGATAGCTCCAACAATGAATCCAATGCAATGGAAAGCCATAAATCACATCCCATAGTTATTGGGGAGCATAGGGATGAAGTACAATCAACATTGGGCAGAGTGAGCAGTCTACTGGCTTGGGAAGATAGAGGAAATTTTTATGGGAAGAACATGAAGTTTTTACAAGCATGTTTTTGGCATGAACAACAAGTAGACAACATAGGAAAGAACATTGGATCTGGAGCAAGAAGGCTCGGGAAATTTTAGAGCATGCTGGAGCATTTTGGAGCTGAAGAGTGAAGAACTAGGTTGTCAGGCCCGAAGAGGGAACTCTTGGGTGAGTTGTGTTGTAACAACAAGTGATTGTTGTTGTTTTACCAATGGTTTTTCCTAGAAGTGAGTTCCCTTGAGATCCTAGTAGTGATATTCCCAATTACCTATGCTAGAGAGACCCTGATAAATGAATGGGACGCCCGATGGAATGAAAGCAGTGAAGGGGTACATTCTTTGGGTTGGGAAGGTCATGAGGAAGAGAGATGGTGGAAATCAAGATAGTTGTAGGATAATACTAGTGGGTTGTGGGATATCTGAACTTTTATGGGATAGTGAGAGACACCCTTTTCTTGTGGATTCCTAGCCCTAGCTCGGGGGTGAGTTGTTGTTGATATATGGAACATAAAATCTATGGTTGGGTGGAACATTTGTCCCAAGCAGTTGGTTGCAAAACTATTTTAAAAAGATAAGTGTTTATCTGTCTCTAAGTTATATTATGAGTTTTAATGTTATGCATCGACTTTGTGTTTGTGAATGAATTATATGTCGTTGTAATGATTTAATTAGTTGTATTCATGTTTAATTCAAGATTCTATAGACACATTCAGTTAATGGTATCAGAATGGTTGAATATGTGTATAATTTGTAGTTGGTAAGCTATAGGATTTTAGTTAGCAAAAACATTTCAAATTTATGTGTATTCCATGTAGTAATGTTCCTCAATTAAGCTGGGATAGATTACAATCATGCCGAGAGAGACCTGTAATGAAAAAAATATCCTCAACCTCTATCTTGAGAGGTTGGTCATCTAACATGATGATCCAGACACCAATGTCCTACCAAAGTTTGAAGGAGTTTCTTTTGTGCCCTCATATTAGGCACTTGGAAGAATTTGAATAACCTTCAACTTCAGAGTGCATTGATCTCCTATGGGTCATCCAACACTTGGTTGTCTATCTCCTCATGTTCTCTTTCCCAACTCCAAGATATCACCATCCTGCCTCAATAAGTCCAAATTTTATGCTAGAATGCATTTTTGGCAACCTCATATGCGTATATGCACCCTAGCGGGAAATCCAAGAGAACTTATTCAGACCAAAAGTAGTTAAGACATGTAATCTAGTAACTACCAAGTGGTTATAAACCACTTACTTGGAAAAACTAAGTTCGTAGTAGATCTTGTTGAAAGGTCCTCACTCCAGTCTCTCATTTTGATATATCCTTTGCTGACTTGCACACAAAGAAGAATAAATATGCAAATAAAGTATTTACAATAATTGAAATCTAACTATCTAAACCAACTTCAATTAGTAATATAGTTTCCTACCAAACATATGCATATAACCATAATGAAATACATTAATTACACATGATTGTGAGCAAGAAAGAAGAGATTTCTCTTATTATTAGAATGAACAACATATAAAAAAGAATAAATTCACCTAATCCTTATTGTGGCACTGGCTAGAACCACCATTTGGATTTCTCCTCCTGGGCCACTGAAGGTTCCTTAACCTCCACAATCCTAACTCAAAGCAAGTGAAGGGAAGAGAAGGAATCTCTTTCCTCCAAAAAGATAGTATGAGAAAGGGGTGCTAGAAATAGGAGTTTCCAGAAAAAGGGAATGGCCTTAAATGAATGAGAAATGACACTTTGTAGGCTTGAAAATCAATTTGATAGCATATGGGTGCTCCCCCTCTCCTCCGCCTTACGACTCTATTTATACCGAGAATATTTGGTTGGAGTAGTTATGCACTAGGAATAAGAGGTTAATAACTTGGGAAACCTGTAAATTCTAACCAAAAAGGCGCTTTTTGCACACATTTATATTTTTTTAGTGCATTGGAGGCATACATGAGTTTTCAAAGGGAAACAAGCATATATAAATTTGCATATGCATGTTGTTAGATTAAAATTGTTGTATGGATTACCAAAAGGCATTTTATGGAAACTCTCTCTTCTCTCTCTTGTGGAAAACTCATCCCTCATCTCTGTCCATGTCCCCCAACAACTGGCATCACATTTTATTATTAAAAATCAGAAATATAATTTGCATATTACATCTCTTAGCCATAGCCACATTTCATTATATCTACATTATGAATTAATTAAACTGGGGATTATAGCAGGGATGTTATAGTGACGAGCCAATGAATCCAAAAATTCGAGGCAAAGGTGGAATGACCATTGATGAATACATTGACATCTACTGCATTGTAGGTACTCGAAAAGTGGGTACCCAAATACCTATCATAATCATTTAGAGCCCATTATTGAAGATCATATGATTAACCATTGCTTAGGTGGTTGGTTCAATGTTGTTACATCAGGCTTCATGCCTGCATATGTTCTATGGAGTAGAATGCATACGACCAATTATATTTGATTAGTGTACAACACTTTTGTCCTCAATGAAAATGCAATTGACAAATTGTAAGTTGGGAAAGATGAAAAACTTCAACTATGGGAGCATATTATGCTCCTTCTTTGAGTGCATTCCAGTGATGAGTCCACAGGTAGCACTTGGACGAATGGGCATCTGAGATCCTCATATGCTTTGTTGGGTTGACTAAATGCAAAGTTAAGGAGGCAGGTGTGCTAATAACACATTCAAAGATGAATTTTTTGACTGTTGGTCCTGGTAGATCATCGTCATTAATGATTACAATTATGTAGGGATAGACTACGCCAAAGATCCAGACCTCCCACTGCCTCCTAATGCCGCCTGGGGTGACATAGGTATTTGTATCTTTATGTTACTTAATTTTTATACTTTTCAATTTAATTGAACTCAAGAGATAACCAAAATAGTTTTTTGGTGTAGACCATATCTAACAAAACATTCTGAATGTACATATGTTGGACCAATGAGACTAGAGGGATACCCCCGATATAGGCGTCGGGGTAGAGATGGGGATGAACCTAGGAGAGATTTCAATCAAGTTCTATAAACTGTGCAATGGAACTTGGAAGGACAAGCCTTCTAGGTGCCAATGTCATAGATCGAGGACCTTCTAGAGCAGATGCATTAACAAGTGGTAGGGGTACCACATGCATGGGTTCGACTCTTCCAACGAATAACAAATGCTATAATTTTCTATTATGAGATCCATGTGGAGCCAAGGCCTTAGACCTAATTGACATATGTATTTTGTATTACGAGTAGATTATATGTATAAATAAGGGCCAGGAGCCCAATTTTTCATGATACAAACCACATCTTTTGTAATTGATGCAGTTAAATTAATATATACAAAATTTTGTCGAATTTTACTTATATATGTGAATATGCTTGAATGATTTATATTTACACGCATTCTTCTAAATCGTTAATGAAAAAGATTCCAATCCAATACATAATTAGATAATTCATCGGTAACAATATTACAACTTTGAGGAACATGAACATAAGTAATGAACTCAAACGAATGTTCAATGATTTGTACCCATAAGAACATTTAGGGAAGAGTAGGGTCATGGACTCTGTACTCACCATTCAACTGAGAAACTACCAACTGTGAATCCAGATGAAATTCTAAAAATCAAATGCCATGAGAAATGGCTTCTGAAAGGAGTTCAATTATGGTGCTATACTCAACCACATTATTGGTTGCAAGCCCAAGAAAAGCACCTCCTAAATTCACAAGCTGGATTCTGGAAAATAAATCACCCTAGCGATAGAAGAAAGGTTCCAAGGGTGACGATTAGCACCATCTGCAAATTCTATAAATACTGACAAATCCATCGACATATGCCAACTAGGCTAGAAACATGGTAAGCAAAGATTGAGGAAAATAAAACTAATATAATCCTAATCTACCAATGTACAACAATTGCAAAGGGAAAACTCCCAAGGATGAATGCTTAGGCGTAGTACATGTTTATATAGAGCCCATTTCTAGGGTCAATCAACATGTTTCCTTCATATTCCTCAAGTTCATAAGCTCCCTTTTTAAGGACAAACCTCACAATGTAAGGACCATGCCACATAGGATTGAATTTACTTGCCCCTAAAGTGTCGTTATCTTGATCGTAGACCAAGACTAGATCTCCTTAAGAAAATATCTGAGGGTAAAAAGACTTATCATATTGGACCTTGACACATTTGTTGTGTTCCTCATTAGTTGTAGCTACATCTTGATGTTTCTCATCAAGGTGTTCTAGGTGAATGGGGCGCTCTTCCAAAGAAGAAGTGTCATATAGGATCTCTACTGTTATCTTCAATGAAGGAATCTCACATTCAATTGGGAGGACTTCCTCCACTCCATGAATGAATTGGAAAAGGGAAAATCTTGTAGCAGTCTTCACTAAGGTTCAATATGCCCAAAGTGTTGGATAAAGCATTAGATGCCAATTTGAATTACTTGCATTGACTCTGCATTGGAGTATCGTATTTAGCGACTTATTGACCACCTCATGAGCTTGACCATTTGCTTGAGGATAGTAAGGAGATGAATGCTCTTTTCTAAATCCTAACTTCTCATCTAACTTTGACATTATCCTATTCTAAAATTGACTTCCATGGTCAATGGAATTATCTCTCGTCACACTAAATTTAGCGATGACCTGATTGAAGATGAACAATGTTGTCATCTCACCATCCTTCAAAAAGGTTAGCATGGATTATGCCCACTTTGTAAAGTAGTCAATTTCCATAATAATATACTTATTCCCCCTGGACAAAGTTGTGTGACGTGTCATGAAATCCACCCCCCACTTAGTGAAGAGGTCGATGGTGATCATGGGGAAAAGTGGAGCAAGATGTGTGCACATTTTTTGGGTAAATTCCTAACAAGGGTGACACTTCTTGACCACTTCAATACAATCCTTAAATATAGTAGGCCAAAATTACCTGCCAAACAATAATTTTGGGGCTATCACCAACCCAGATAAGTGACCACCATAGGCTCCAAAGTGACAGTCACTAATCACGGTCACTGCCTCCTCATGATTTAAACAACGAAACGTGATCGAATATGCCCCTCGATGATACACAATGTCACTGATAATGAGGTAGTTTTTTGCAAGGTGGAGAATGCAATGTCGCTCATCTTGTGAGTAATTGAGAAATAATTTTTGAGTTTGGAGATAGAAAAGTATATCTCCATACCAAGGATCACTTTGCTCATCTATAAATGTGTCATCTGTAATGGTACCATCATCTCCCCGAGGGAACTCTGACATCAACTAAATGAAAACCAAATACTTCTTAGACTTAGCTTACACAAACTCGAGGTCAAATTCTAGAAAAATGAAAATCCATTTGTCATACTTGCCCCCAATAACTTGTTGGGTGAAAAAAAATTGAAAAGGATTCACATCAACAATAATAGTGGTTCTCCTGAGGAGGATATAATGAAAAAGTCTCTGAACGGCGTGAACAACCCCCAAAGCCAATTTTTCTATGTGAGAAAACTTAAGTTCATGACTTATTAAGATTCTACTAATGTAATAGATGAGATGTTCTTGGAGCATATCGTCATCATGAACTAGAACCATACCAATGTTTGATTCTGACGCTACGAGATATAGTAATAAATCTCTACTATAGTCCAAAGGACTAAGCAGGGAGGTAGATATGAGTGCCTTTTTCAATGCATCAAATGATCGCTATGTGAAATCATCCCAAACAAATAAGATCCCCTTCTTCAACAAGTGCATAAATCCCTTGGTAATATCAGTGTAATTGGATATAAATAGTTGCATAAATTTAGTTTTTCCTTGGGGACTCTGTAGTTGAAAAATATTGTGTGGGGGAGGTAATTGAACTATTTCCTCAATCTTAAGAGGATCAACCATGGCCCCTTTTTTGGACACAATGAAGCCCAATATACACCCTAAAACAATAGAGAAGATGCATTTATGCATATTCAAATGAATCCTATAATATCAAAATCTTTCAAACACAAGGCAAAGGTGCTCGAGATGATCCTCCCTTTTACGAGAGTGTGTAGAAAAGTCATCGAGATATGCCTTGACAATTTGTTTGAGAATGTTGAAAGCACAGGACATGGTCCACTATAAATTGGCCCCAACATTTTTGAGACCAAAAGGAATTTTTCGATATGCAAACATGCCCAAGGACAAATAAAAGTCATCTTGTGTTGGTCTTCAAGTCAGATTTGGATTTGATTATACCTAGAGAATCCATCAATAAAGGAAAATACCTCGCTCTCAGTACACTCATCGATAATCTAATCAATGAAGGGTGAGGGGAATTTGTCTTTTGGGAATGCTTTATTCAAATCCCTAAAATCCATATACACACAAATAGTTCCATGCATTTTTACTACAAGAACGAGATTGGATACCCATTCAATGAGAGGAACGGGGTAGATGAAACCCCCCTTCATGATTTTCTCCATCTCAACCTTAATTGTCGTAGTTTTGCTAGGGTTAACAGGTCTTAACTTTTTTCGAATGGGCTTCTCATTCTCATATGTTTTGATCCCATGTCCGACAATGTAGGGTTATATTCATATCATTTCTTCATATGTCCAGGTGAAAACATCATGACATTCTTTAAAAAGATTTGTATAAGTGCAAAATTCATCAGGAGAAAAATCCACTCCAATGAATACATTTTCTATGATTCTAGGGTTTCTGGATATGTTAATCGGTATAGTCTCATAAATGTTAGCCATATTGCCCTTAACACACACACTGTGTGTTTCTAAGGGGTTCACAGACCGATTATTATCTCCAATCATGGTCAATTTAAATTCTCCATTCTCAACCCTACTAAGTTCATAGAGGAAGTAAGACCTATGGTGCATATCCTCCCAAGGCCTCTCAAGACTTGTCATCGCTTCTAGGATAGCTTCATCAAATGGAAAAACCACATCCAAGCAATCCATAGAGAGGGAAGATTTGGAGGCCCACATGGGCGTAGTAAAATGATCTAATTCCTATGTTTGAGGAGGAATTAGATCATTGTCTACATAGGCGCTTTGTATAGCCTGATAAAAAAAATTGGTCGCAAACAAAGGCATGGCCATCCCTGCATGCTCAAGATCTTCCACTAAAGAAAAAGGAGAGGATTAAAATCCATGGATCCTCAAAATATTTTGTTCTAAAATAAAAAATTTGGGACGAGGCCAAAGAAACCAACACGATAGAGATAACAATAGTGGAATTGATATAAGAAACATATGTTGCAAAATTGAACGTTCCCATGAGGGACGAATACATTCCAACACCCATATTCTCGGTGGCCTTCTGGGAGTTACCAATTAAAGGGACAATAGAACGTGCTGACACAACTGGATCAGTGTGAGAGTACGAAAATTGATCAATAGTTATGGTTTTCCTCTCATGGGGAAAACAAAGGACCCATAATACTGAGGAAACTACATTTTTCATAGCATAGGTCTAGCTACGTCCCCAAAAAAGGTTGTAATCAAGTGGAGAAACAACTACTTCAACTTTGATGGATACGATTCCCCCCCATAATTGGACAAGAAAAGAGAGGAGAATTCCATGAGTCCTTAAATAAAGTCCGTCGAATGTCATTAACAAAGTTGGAGATGGAGCAAGTTGAGGGGAGCCAGGCTCACCAACATGACAATAACATGACACATGTTGAAGCACCTTCATCCACAACTATTCTAAAGATAGTTTTTGAGATACACATGACTTGAATTTGAAAAGTGACGTGGTAAGGAAGTCTAGGATTCACATTAGCAGTATCAAACATTATCATTGAAGAACATGATGAATCAACAAATTCGATAGCTGATAGCAATGCACTCCATTGTGCTGGGAAAATTTGGATTACTTCCAAGGAAAACATAGTCCATAGAGCCTGGGCTAAATCTTCTACAATTGCATAGTTTTTGGCAACCTAAGCATTCAGATTGTGTTATGACCTCTTAAGCACACCCTTGGGTATGTGTGGCATTGCTTCTACTACATGTTTCTCTATATGCAAAGAAATTAGTGATTTGGAGGATCCCTTTCCCTTGGAAGTAGAATCAGTTGCCTCATAATTATGAGCTCTGGTCTAAATGTTTATCTGTGATCCACACATTTACACATTTGAGGAGTTTTTATCATGCAAGGGTTCCCCCTAATTCCCCCCTTACTAAAATCTAGGGTTACTTGAAGTACCCATAGTCATGTGTTGACCTTGAGGGAAATGTTTACTTAACACAGGAGGTTTTTTTTATGCCAACAAATATTGAGCCTCTTTAAGTTTTGGGGCATTGGTGTGTTAAATGGTCTTCCTTGCACAATTTGCAAGGAAACTTAACTTTCTTCTTATCCTTTTTTTCCCCACTAACATTGTTATTATTACCCATACCTCCTTTCTTATTAGTCCCTGCCTTTAGGCTAGGGATTATAGTAAACGATTTTTGTCTATGCATTAGTTCCCGCACTCAATCTGAGAAAATTTTTAGCTAACCATCCTAAGTTATGGACTTAAGACACTTTAAGTCTTCCAATTAAAAACTTACATACTTTATATCCTCCAATAAAAAACATTTACCTCTTATTTGGCCTCATACCGAGGCAAGGGACAATTTTAATGGAATTTTTGGTTTCAAGAGTTACGGAAAATAGAAGAGATATCTTATTACATCACTTGAGGTGGATTAATGCTAGAATTAGTTCATAAACATTTAATGTTTATGTCTTATGTTTATCGTATGGTAATTTTTATTATCCTATGTTTGTTGTCGTGTCCAATATCTATTGTAGTTGCGATGTCCGGTTGCATGCAATATCTATTGCAGTTGCATTGTCAAGTTGCATGCAATATCTCTCACGCTATTAGAGTATGAGGATGAACAATGAAGGAACAAAATCCTTCTACCTGTCCTTTCCTTCGATCCCTGTTGTTGTTCTTTCCTTCGATCCCTA
>JASDQU010588807.1:48773-61661 GCA_032191745.1 Picea mariana
GATGAAAAATTTTCGTTCTGATACCACTTGATGCAAACCCCCCTTTTCTCCTAGGGGTTGCACGACCTCCCGGTCTAGGATCGATCAAGAAACTGAGTCTGATTAACTCTTTGGGTCTCTGCTAGACCCCAAACCCACTTACACAGGTCCTTTTCTTTAAATGCGCAAGTTGTATTCGACCTGTGGGCTCTCTCCTGAGCGTTGTTCAACTTCCACGCCAACTGGGCGCTAACTCTTCTCTGGTTAGGCACCTTCCTTCTTGCGACCCCGGCTATGACCACTCGCCTAACTCAAAAGGCGTTTCACGATTTCGTGTATTGGGTCTTTGCATGTGAGTCACCCCGACTTTCCTGACCCCCGAAACCCCGACGAGAGCCTAGCGCTTGCTAGCCCCTCTATTCTCCTTCACCGATGTGACCCTTCGCTATAACCATGGGCCAATCTTTCGAGCGCTTCGCGACTTCGCGTCTCATGAAGTTCACTTGCTCGCCCTTCCGAAACCTGAACTCCCGATACCTCCTTCCCCGAAATGAATTGACGACCCAGATCTCTCCTCACTCCAATGACTCGGATCAAATCACGATTTTACGTTTCACGAGTTCTCACGACTCTACCCCTTGACTTCCTTGAGTCGCGAGTCAGCGAATTGCTAATCTCTTGCCATGTGTCGTCCAGGATGGGCGGTTTCAATGCTTCCAAGAATTTGGAACCCCGTTCCTCTCGTGTACCCACAAGGCTTATCGGTAGTGCACTTTACCTTGATTGGGCGGCCACGATTCCTTTGCGTTCRGACCAGACGGTTGAGATTTGTTCTTCTCTGCGSTTACTCCTCGTTGTCTGGACTATGATCTGGCGGTCCAGATCTTCCRCGGTGCTCGTTCCAACGATCATTGTAGCTCCTCGTCCCGGGCTTGCGCTTTCTTCCCTGACTTGGAAGGTTTCAACCGTTTCAAAGGCTTCGACCTTTGAGTCTTTTATGAACCCACTTCTTGGGTCTCATCTGCCCCTCTGGAAAGCGTTATCTCTTCTAAGCTCCCTTGCCTTCTGTTTCTTTGATTTCTCAAAGGATCTCTTCGACACTTAGTCGAGTTTCTAATCTGTGCACTCCTTACAACAGATCCTCACGCAAGGTTTGAGTTCTTGTGGCCGACTGTGCATGCCTTGCGGCAGTCACTTTGCACTCTTTGCAAAGGGAAAGTTTCGTGCTATCTCTTATGAGCTTCGGAATTGAAACAGATCCCGTCAACACACTCCTTGTGTTATGTGTGCACACCTTGCACCGATTCAACAGAAGAGAAACCACTAAAACTTATACTAACATTCACAGTTTCATCTATTCGTAACAAAATTCATTCNATTGACGACCCAGATCTCTCCTCACTCCAATGACTCGGATCAAATCACGATTTTACGTTTCACGAGTTCTCACGACTCTACCCCTTGACTTCCTTGAGTCGCGAGTCAGCGAATTGCTAATCTCTTGCCATGTGTCGTCCAGGATGGGCGGTTTCAATGCTTCCAAGAATTTGGAACCCCGTTCCTCTCGTGTACCCACAAGGCTTATCGGTAGTGCACTTTACCTTGATTGGGCGGCCACGATTCCTTTGCGTTCGGACCAGACGGTTGAGATTTGTTCTTCTCTGCGGTTACTCCTCGTTGTCTGGACTATGATCTGGCGGTCCAGATCTTCCGCGGTGCTCGTTCCAACGATCATTGTAGCTCCTCGTCCCGGGCTTGCGCTTTCTTCCCTGACTTGGAAGGTTTCAACCGTTTCAAAGGCTTCGACCTTTGAGTCTTTTATGAACCCACTTCTTGGGTCTCATCTGCCCCTCTGGAAAGCGTTATCTCTTCTAAGCTCCCTTGCCTTCTGTTTCTTTGATTTCTCAAAGGATCACTTCGACACTTAGTCGAGTTTCTAATCTGTGCACTCCTTACAACAGATCCTCACGCAAGGTTTGAGTTCTTGTGGCCGACTGTGCATGCCTTGCGGCAGTCACTTTGCACTCTTTGCAAAGGGAAAGTTTCGTGCTATCTCTTATGAGCTTCAGAATTGAAACAGATCCCGTCAACACACTCGTGTTATGTGTGCACACCTTGCACCGATTCAACAGAAGAGAAACCACTAAAACTTATACTAACATTCACAGTTTCATCTATTCGTAACAAAATTCATTCATTCACGAAAACACAATAACAGGGAATTGCAAACAATGTCCACTCCATGCATTGGATCAATTTTCCTCTGTTATATTCATTCAATGTAAAATGGCTACAACTACATTCAAAAACAAAAAATGAAAACTCAGAAATCTCTTACTAACTTGCAGCTATCTTGCAGCTACCTTACATCTGCATTGCAACTCGCTTCATTTGGGCGTACAAAACCTCTATTTATCTCAGGGGGTCCTTAGGGTTCCCCCTGACTACTTGTCTACTCCAAAACCTAACCTAATGACTATCTCCGATTAGTTGCATTCCAGAGCAGGAGTGCAAGCGTGCGTCAAAAGATTTCTCCAGTGCTGAGTATCATTCAAGCGTGTCTCAAAAGATTTCTCCGGTGCTGAGTTCATGAGAGATTCAAAGTACATGTCGTAATTTCCAATGCCGAGATTCTGAAAAGATTCCCAGGTGCTGAGTGGTCCTGCTCCGCGCGCTTGCTAACGATGCTCCTGCATCACTTAATATCCTCTGCATATAAACATGGTAACAATAAGGAAGAAATGGTAGGCAATATAGTAAGATAAAGTACGTGTCACTTCTATACTAGCAGCTTTTTGCAATAGTATATTCCTAAATGTCCAGGACATATATATCACCTCCAACAATACCAGAGGAGATGGAATATTATATTATACAGATGGAGTTGATGTTGATACATGTATTTATGGATCAATGGTCACTTATGAAGTGGCATACTGTTGTGACAAGCACTACAACCCTCCATTTTCCTTTATTTGCATTTGCATAGTCTTTAGAAAATGGAGCCCCTCATTTTTTAAGTTTGAAAGAACTTTTCTTTGGCCTCTCTTTACCTCAAGTTTATTAGAGAGATCATGTTCACCTTAAGAAATCATGTGTAAAAGGAAGTACTTGAAAATTTTAATTTTTGAGCAAGTTAGAAGATATCGACAAAGTTAGTTCTAACTCCTCCGATGTGAATCAGAGGACTTACATTTAACTCATTTGATTCACATAAGAGGAGTTTCTTTATTTATCGTCGATGCCCTTGCCTATCACACGGGTTAGTACTAACTCTTTCGATGTGAATCGAAGGAGTTGGTTCCAACTCCTCTGTTTCACATCATAGGACTTTTATCCAAGTTTGTCGATGTCATCGGAAGACTTTTAGGCAAGTGATCTGATGAACATCAGAGGACTTCCTACTAAGTTCTCCAATGTTCATCGGAGAGGTTTCTCTCAAGTCCTCCGACCTTAATTGCCTCACCAACCCTGCATTTAATACAAAAAACCTTGTCGATCTATTTATGCATGAACGATCTACGCTTTTGCTTTGTTCGATTAGTAAGTTGAGGTAAGAAGAGTTTCTTCGGATTAGGAGCGCGCCAAGTCACCACCCAGACTCACACCCGATCAACATCCTCCATGTGGCACTAGGTTGTCAGGTACGAGCATATTTCTCTGTATTTCTAGGGTTAGGGTTTCTTTCTTGATTTTTTCTCCATACTTCATCTTTGCTTCTACATGTCGTTCCTCTGATCATCACACTGCCCTATCCTTAGTCCTCTCCGTGAACTGTGGCTACCTAACCATGAAAAACCTATCGCTTTTTCCCCAACTTGACCTCACAACCATTTGCCTCCCATGATTTTTGAACCTTTAAGGCACCTTTCGTTGACAGATTTCTCGTTGGAATCCCAACCCCGGTCTCTATGCCGAGTGCAAAGCAATAAAACCTCTTGTCCATTCTCTATCGAACCCCTAAAACTATTGCCATCAAGAGAGTTTCCAGTAAATCCTCCGATCGTATCAGAGGAGTTATTATTAACTCCTCCGATATGATCAGAGGAGTTTCAACTAACTGCGTTGATTTTCATAAGACTATAGGAGCACAAACAATAACTCCTCTAATGTATTATAAGAGTAGTTAGAATTAACTCCTTTGATTTACATCAAAGGAGTTGTTCTTAACTCTACTGATCATAACCTTTTCAAACAACTTCACCTGTGTATCGGAGCAATTAAAGTTAACTCCTCTGATTCACATCGAAGGAGTTGTTCTTAACTCCTCCGACCAAAACTATTTCACTTCGGAAACTTTAGCACGAACTCCTGTGATTTGCATTGGAGGAGTTTGTATTTCAACCTACAATTTTTCCTTTTGAGCATACTTTTCACCTGTTCTTCCTCAAATCTCCACCAAGTTGCTCAAGCATGCCAACCATCGCTTTAATATCCTTAGATGATGACTCCCTACCTAGTGATGACACTAATGTTTCCTCTGGTAATTCAAACTCTTTAGTAACATTCAATTGTATGTTATATCCTGATATGTGCACTAAACTCATTTTCATAGCAGGTTCAACCATGTCACCTCGAAAGAAAACTGCAAGAAAGGTATCTAGAGGCGAGGCCTCTGGTAGTGGACAAGCAAAAGGTGATCCAGAAATCCTTGGAGCCACGTATGATGATACGTCAGGACTACTGGAAAAGGACGAAGAAACATTGAAATGGGAGAAATATATCATATGTTCAAAAAATATAATTTCTTCCTTGAAGCTGAAGATCTGAATGAGCTTCAAGTGTTCAAGAATATGAAGAAATTAGGTATCTTCAGAGTAGCAGCACACCCAACAGTATTACCTTGTGCGGACATCATCACATGGATTCTGAAGAACACTGACGTAAGCAACATATACGTCTGTAACGCAAGGAAGGAACCCATAGCTTCATTTAGACTCGAGTATTTGGCCAAGTGCTATCATATTGAGAAGGGGATCAAAAGGCTGGAGAGTAAACTCCTCAACGAGTTTGAATACACACATAAGGACATGTTCCCCAAGTGGTATAGGGAAGATAAGCAATTTGAGTATAGACCTAAAAGTGGATACCCCATGAATGCCTTAAGAAGACCCTACCAGTACTTGGTAGCCATGCTATGCAGATTGTATGGGGAACTTGATGCGACACAATTCTTCCTATCCTATATGCCCCTAATATATTACTTTGCAGATGCAGGGACATCGTTCAATTAGGAAGACATCATATCCGAGAATCTCACGACAACTATCTCCGCGGTAAAGCAAGCCCAACTCGGAACGTTCCCGAGCTTCCGCATGTCCTTGTACCTCCTGGACATCATGTGCACAACCCACAAGTACCCTGATATGGGGTGGAGTTGGCTACCATCTAACCTTGCAATTCATATATATTGTAAAGTGCTCTGGGAACAAAAATATCGTATGGAGTATCAAAGGATATGTGAGCACTTTCTAGCTCCATTATATGAGTTCATCTTCTGCACCACTCCTCCATGCATGACCGATGAAGCCATGGCAATTATAAGGAGAATCAAGGATTGGTACCTCATGGAACACGGTACTTATATTAGAATATATGGCGCAATGAAACCACCCCATTTGCTTCGTCGGTTTGTGCCCGATAAGCTTGGGCTCCAAGAAGTGGCGTATTAGAGCATCATACACGGAGTTGGGGGAATGTTATACCGACTAAATAAAGCAATTTGTCCCCCACTGCCATTGTATGCGGGCAATTATTTCTTCGAAAACACTAAGCAGGCCCAAGCAGAGGTAGATACCCTACTTTTGTATCACTTCGGGGAAGAGCGATACAGGAGACATGATTCCAAAAATATTATTAGAGAGCATTTCAACAAGATTGGTCTACCTTGGGAGGATACCAAAGATCTTTGGGAGAAGGAAGAAGGACACTAGAATGCTCGGACGTATGATGGAGTCATCTTCAACAGGCGTGGCCAACCAAGAGGAAGGATCATAGACGAAGAAAAAGCGAGAGAAGAAGCCAAGAAGAAGGCAGAGCAAGAAGAAGCTAAGCGATCTTCCCCCATTTCCATCTCAACACACTCAGGATCTGTAGAAGAAGAGGAAGAAGTACCAGTTGATAAAAAGAGGAGAGACAAAGACAAAGTTTTAAAAAAGAAAAACGATGTGGGAAAGAAGAAGCGAAAGATTGAGGTCGACAAGGCCAGAGCTAAAGCAGAAGTGGAGGCAAAAGCTGCAGCAGAGCAAGAGGCCAAACGAAAGGAAAACGAAGCAAAGGAAATAGTATCAAAAGCAGCAACATAACAAGCGGAAAAGGAAGCTAAAGAGGCAGTCGACAAAGCTGATAAAGAAGAAAGGTAGTAAAAAGACACGAAAGATAGAGGGGGGGGGAGGACAAGTTTATTTTTGTTTTAAAAGGGATGGTAGGACAAGAAAGAGAGAAAGTACCATTGGGAAATGGAGTCAAATTTTGAAAACGAGAGAAAAAAATGACTTAGTTATTGAACTTGGGAGGATAAAGGATAAATAATCAACAGTCTTTCAGTTAAAAATCGTTGTGTGTAGTGGGAGAAAAACACATGAAGCAACTCGAAGCACCGCTGAGGATGAATTCAGAGTTAACTTAGAAGAAACACATTTTGTCTAAATGGTGTGAATCTAGAGCACTGCTCAATGAATTCTAGATTCGAAATCACGTTTCGATTTATATAGAAATTTACAGATGTGAATATAAGAGCACAGGAAAGCATATACACAAAGAAAGAATACAATACATCAGTCTGCCACCGTTAGAATCTTTTCATCAAATCTTCAGGACCTTTGCATTAAGTTTCAATCAAATTTGAAAGCTACATTCAATAGTCACTATCTACACTGTTTTGTCAACCAACCCCTTTTACATGAAAATGATCCCCATATATAGAAAACTAATGCCAGCCTTGGCTGCTAGGGTTGAACTATCTTCTAGAATCATGGATCCGATTTTTTTGAAAGAAAACAATAACTTCAATGGATTTACTAAAAATAGAAAACCCGACTTTGCCAAATCATAATCATAACCAAAATATTCTTTACATTCATTGATCATGATCAAAATTAGACCATATGGTTGTGATAAGTCATCATGTGCATTGCTGGACACTCTGTCACCCCTGCACAACAAGTTTGCTATGCAAGAGTAACCTACAACAAAAACATAGCGGATTGCGCAACAAAATGAGAAAATAGGCGTTAAAGATGACATCATATCTCACTAATAAAAAACTATTTTTTGAAACTAAGAGAGGTTTTGTAGCTAAGCTCGTTATAAAGAAAAAAATTTCTTAGTTTCTTTAAATTCATCTCCAGCTGGCCGTAATACATGTTGCAAAAACATGTCTTAGACAAGAAATCATGAAAACTGAAAAATAGGGCTCAAAGATTCCTTCGAATCTCCCAAAATATGAAATGTTTTTCAAATATGAGAGAGGTTTTTCTTACTTTTTTTGTCCTCAACAAAAACCTCACGGGGATTTTCAAAATTCCTCTCCAGTTGGTCAGAAAGTGATCTTGAAGTTGAACAGTAAACCAGTCATTTGCGCAACGCGACCTGTAGCATATGCGCAGGAAAATCCTGTGCATGAAAGCATCCTATGCACGACAAAATCCTTTGCGTGACAGAATCGTTTGCGCGACAAAATCCACTGCATGATGACATCCTCTGCTCGACAACATCCTATGCGTGACAACATCCTATGCGTGACAACATTCATTGCGCAATGAAATCCATTGCGCGATGACGTCCTATGCGTGACAACATCCTATGTGTGACAACATCCACTGCACAACGAAATCCATTGCGCGATGACATCCTTTACGCGACAACATCCAATGCGACAACATCCATTGCGCGACGAAATCCACTGCACGATGACATCCTCTGCGCGACAATATCCTATGCGTGACAACATCCCATGCGCGATAAAATCCATTGCGCGACGAAATCCACTGCGCGACAGAACCCTTTGCGTGGTGAAGTGCTTTGCGCAACGCATAGGAAATTTTGCAGTGCGCAGTTGCAAATGGAAATGGAAATAATAAATGATAAGCTTCCTTTTGAAACTGAACCTTGGAGATGTTAGATGATTCCATGCATAAAAACAATATGGATGCTAACAGACATGACTTTGCAAATTGTTGACAAACATCTAACCTTAGCTATGAAAATCATGGTGCTAACAGCTGGCTCCAATGGGGATCCTATCCTCCTTGTGAGGTAGAAAAGAACAGTAGACTAGACGTCTATCCATTGGGCTGCTCCCAAACTCAACTTTCCAACTTAACTTGTAACCTTCATCCGCTGAAAACTCAAAGCTGTATATGCTCCAAACTGAAATCTGAAACTAAGCTGAAAATGAAAACTGCAGATTGCTAAAAGAAATGCTCGTAGTACCGAGATTCTTCACACTCCTACCTACCCTAACTGCTGAAAAATATGCCAATCAAGTGAAATCAAAATGCCAATGCAACCATGCAAACACTTTATCCACTTTTTTTTTTCTTTGCGCATGCTTGCTCCAAAGCCTGTTTACTGATAAGTCATTCAAAAATTTATCTATAAATTCAAATCTCAAAAATTTAAAAACATTGGGATTGTTTGCCGCCTCCAATAAAACTTCAAATGGATTCTCCAGAACATACATAAAACAACAATCATGTTTCACCCATTCCACTGCATCTTTGTTTTCATGTAATTCAACCTGTTGATTACCACAAAAAGGCTGAAAAATATGTTGAGACTGCTGGAAATAACAATCTTTTGAATAAGAAGACAGTGCTGGCTGAAATGAAATCTCTAGTGGCAAGCAATCCATATTTAACACTGATGTTGATTGACTATCATATTTATTTCCAAGCTGGTAGTGGATCACAGGGTGCAAATCTGAATTGAAATAACTTTCCATGTAATCAACAACAGGGTCATTAAAAGTATGAGAAGGTTGTTGGTCCTCTTCACTGATAACAATTTTCTCATGTAAAACAATGCCACTGTGAATGCAATCAGACTTCACTGCTTCCTCTGTTATCTCATGATTTACTTTCAACAATTCAAAGGAAGAAAAACATAATGGAAGACGATTTTCATTTGCAAGTCCACTGCTTTCATCATATTCAACATCATGCCTAGAGGATTTCTGATTTGAAACATTATAAACATTTTGTTTCAACAATTTGAAAGACGCAAAACACAATGACAAGGTTCTTTCACTTAATTCAAAACTTTCTTCATTTTCTTCACTGCCTTCATATGCACATTTTTCAATTTCTTTGGATAGCTGAACATACTCATTTCAGATTCATCTTCGACCAATGGCGACAATTTTGAACTGACAAGACCTTCTACATAACAAGTAACATGGTCATCAAACACATGAGAATATTTCTGCAATTTTTTGTCAATTTGTTTTAGTGAATCAGTGTGATTTGGAATCAACACACATTCCTTTGCTTCAATGATGATTTTAGAATTTTCTTTCAACAATTTAAATGAAGAAAAACATAAAGGTAAATAATTTCATTCAGCTAATTCAATACTTTCTTTTTTGTAACTGTGATATGTAGGATGATTGCTTTCATTACACTGCTAAAAATGAACATTTTATGATAGAGAACATGCAGTTGATTGTTCTAGGAAGTCAACACCATAATCATCATCATATTCATCATATATAGGCAAACCAACAACATCTGCAATGTCATCTAACGAGAAAAATGTTGGGACATCAAATTTCTCTTCAACAAGCTGATTTGCAAATTCATTTTCTTGTTTGTCTACAAATCAATACATAAAACAATCAACCCCGTGCTTATGATGAGATGGATCATAAGCTAAATTAACACCTTCTTTTTCAATTAGTGGTATATAATCCTTTGCAAAATCATCAACATTTAAAGCTTCAAGAGGATGTATGATATTATTAACTCTCTTCTCAAGATTCAAATCAACTGCTTTTTGTTCATATTCACTGTCATGTTCTTTAGCATCCAAATCCTCATTTCGAATCTGTTTACATGCTTGAATATTGTGTTGAATCTCTTGAGCATCATTAAACATTTGCTGTAAGGACTTAGATCTTCTTTCCATCAGAAGGAAAGACAAATCTGGATGAAAGGTTGTTGCATAATGGAGCATGGCAATAACTTCAATGGGTTGAATTTTGTTAGGTAGTTTATAATAAACACTGACAAACCTCCTATTTAAATTTGAGGTGGTTTCATCTTTCATTCTTCTCATGGCATAAAACTCTGAAAGGAGTAGATCCCATGACTTTCTCTCACCCCAAAATCTACGAAAAGCTTCCCTTAATTCATCCCACGAGCTAATCGACTGAAGTTGCAAATGTCTGAATCATGCTTTGGCATCTCCTTGTAAGGATTGATAAAAGGCCCTTATAGACACATCATTATCTTCGATATCAAAATGTTCTAAAAAATGCTCAAAGACTTGAATATGTTTTTCAACTAACTTTCCATCAAGCTCTCCATCGAACCGAGGAAGGTACTTATAATGTTTCAGAGGAAAGCCATGAAGGATGGAAGGAAATTTAAGAGGATTGTATATTTCTTGAATCTTGGAGGGTGTAGGATTAAGAACATAAGGTACAAGCTCAGCTTTGGTTTTATTAAGCTCACAAGAATGATCATGAACATCATATGGCTCAGAGGAAGGAGCGTGGTGAATATCGGTTATACAAGAAGGAGGTATACCTATAGTTTTCCATGGAGGATATACAAGGGTAGATCTCTAGGCTTCATTTGAATGTAGTAAGTGAAAAAATATTCTTTTGAAAAACTCAGGAAAGGACAAGAAGATATTGATAAGACAGAAAAGTACTTCTTGGACCAAACTTAAGCTCGAGTACCTGATTTTTCCATACTTCCCTTCCATATCTCTGTCAACGGGTCTCATTCTCCAGTGGAGTCTTTGAATCGTATTTGAAGCTTGATTGGAGTCGCCATGAAAACTTTAGCTCTAGATTCTTTTGCCAGTGGAATCACCTTCAATTGAATTTCTGATGTGTGGAGTCGCCAGAACAGAAACACAACCAATATGTGCCTAAGTGTTTGCTGCTCTCAGACCTGAGAACTCAACCATGTCATTCTTTCCCAGGAAAAATTTTCAATTTTGTCCCCGACAACAGTGCCAAAATGTTAGCACTTGGTAATTTCTTTGGGTTGTATCAATGAAATACCTGAGGTAACTGTTTCAACCAACTTTAGATTGTATTCTGACTTATACAACCAGAGAGGCTCTATCATATGTCTAATGACTGGTAATAACTCAAATATTTCATCAATAAATGCATAGAGGTCAGATTCTACAATAGGACAAGTTTATTTTTTTTAAAAGGGATGGTAGGACAATTAAGAGAGAAATTACCATTGGGCAATGGAGTCAAATTCTGAAAATGAGAGAAACAAATGACTTAGTGACTAAACTTGAGAGGATAAAGGCTAAATAAACAACAGTCTTTCAGTTAAAAATAGTTGTGTGTGGCGGGAGAAAAACACATGAAGCAACTCGGAGCACCATTGAGTATGAATTCAGAGTTAACTTAGAAGAAACACAATTTGTCTAAATGGCGCGAATCTAGAGCATTGCGCAGTGAATTCTAGATTCGAAATCACGTTCTGATTTAGACAAAAATTTACAGATGTGAATATAAGAGCACGAGAAAGCACATACGCAAAGGAAGAATACAATACATCAGACTTCCACCGTTAGAATATTTTCGTCAAAGCTTCAGGACCTTTGCATTAAGTTTCAATTGAATTCGAAAGCTACATTCAATAGTCACTATCTACACTGTTTTGCCAACCAACCCCTTTGACATGAAAATGATCCCCATATATAGAAAACTAATGTCACCCTTGGCTACTAGGGTCGAACTACTCTCTCCTAGAATCATGGATTCGATTTCTTTGAAAAAGAACAATAACTTCAACGGATTTACTAAAAATAGAAAACCTGACTTTGCCAAATCATAATTGTAACCGAAATATTCTTTACAATCATTGATCATGATCAAAATTAGACCATATGGTTGTGATAAGTCATCATGTGCATTTTTGGACACTCTGTCACCCATGCACAACAAGTCTGCTACGCAACAGTAACCTACAACAAAACACAACGGATTGTGCAACAAACTAGGAAAATATGCGTTAAATATGACATCATATCTCACTAATAAAAAACTATTTTTTGAAACTGAGAGGTTTTTGTAGTTAAGCTTGTTAGAAAGAAAAACCTCTCTCGATTTCTTTAAATTCATCTCCAGATGGCTGGAATATGTGTCAAAAAAACATGTCTCAGACATGAAATCATGAAAACTGAAAAATAGGGATCAAAGATTCCTTCGAATCTCCCAAAATGAAACATTTTTCAAATCTGAGAGATKTTTTTCTTATTTGTTTTKTCCTCAGCAAAAACCTCTCAGGGATTTTCAAAATTCCTCTCCAGTTGGTCAGAAGGCGATCTTGAAGTTGACCACTAAACCAATCATTTGCGCATCACGACCTATAGCATGTGCGCTGGAAAATCCTCTACACGAAAGCATCATCTTTACAAAATCATCCTCTGCGCGACAAAATTCGTTGCACGATAGAATGCTTTGCGCGATGAAATCCACTACGCGATGACATCCTATGCGCGACAACATCCACTGTGCGACGAAATCCACTACGCGATGACATCCTCTGCGTGACAACATCCTATGTGTGACAACATCCACTGTGTAACGAAATCCACTGTGTGATGACATCCTCTGCGTGACAACATCCTATGCGTGACAACATCCCATGCACAACAACCCACTGTGCGATGAAATCCACTATGCGACGAAATCCACTGCGCGACAGAACCCTT
>JASDQU010588809.1:23167-33824 GCA_032191745.1 Picea mariana
TCATTAATCGACACCTTGATAAGGCCTCGATTGTATATACCATGAGGGGGTGTCTTAGGGTTTCCTTAATCTTTGTGGCCATTTTGTTTAAATACCTCAAGAAGTAGTATGGTAAAATCATCCTCTTGATTCCAGCTAGATGAAAAAGGAAATGAATATGAAAAGGATAACAGTGGAGTAGTGTCCTTCACAGGTAATATAACATTTCACCATTTCTAACACCTCCAACCAGTCGACTATCAACCATTATTTTGATATCCCTTTGGCCCAATTAGGGTCTCTATGTTCTGGTTTTCAGAATTGGTTCACATCTCCACCTGTAATAATTTTGTTCTTAAACCATTTTCCCCCATTAGTGGGGAGATTATAGGCTGCAGCAATAGATGCTTTTGTAAACTGCATTTCCAGATCTACAATTTTCACTCTCTCTCCATCAAAACCCTCAGCAAATGCCTTGTATACACCATAATGATATCCATCTAACCTGGTGCAGTAAGGATACCACCATGGATGGTCAAAAATGTGTTTTACCTCTTCATAAGCTTCCATTAACTGAGGATCTTCGAGCTCTTTCCTGTTCACATTACCACTCTTACCCATGCTCACTATCAAGACCAAAATATTGGATTCTTTGGTATGAATGTAGGGTATGCAGATTGTGTGGAGATAAATGTGGGATTTTCTCGCTTCATGGAAAGCTCTCTAACAACAAGTTGTGATCTAGATGTGGAATCATAACAAATACTAAACCTCAGTTAATTAGATTATGTGGAGCTAAATGTGGGATTTTCTGGCTGCGTGGAAAGATCTCTAACAACAAGTTGTGATCTAGATGTGGAATCATAGCAAATAATAAACCTCAGTTAATTTAAAATAGTTAAAAAAACCTCATCTGCATGTTGTAATGAATGATGGCAGTTTTCAGGAAGGTAGTACTGCCATATAATCTTGTCATGAAGTCGATCTTGTACCTTCTCTTGTTGACCATGACTGCTTCATGTTTTGTAAACATGTTAATAAAACTTCATTTTCCCAGCTAGGACAAGCCACACTCCTCTTTTCCTCCAACAATTTGTGCAATGATAAAAAATAAGACAACTAGAAGTTCTTGTAGTGCCTACTTAAAACTGACACTTGGCATGTTTTGAGAAATTGACCTTTCAACAACACTTTATTTCAAGTTATCATGAGACATAAAACATGAAGTGACATGAGATACCCACTTTGTACATCATTTAGACCTTTCCTTTTTTGGATTAATATCAAGGCATCATATCAACCTTTAAGGAAAGTCCACAAGCTAAATGATGACATGAAATGACCCTTATGAATACCTAAATTACTCCACTTAACGCCTCTTCTTATAATACAAACATAGATATCTCTCATCCCTAATAATGAGGTAAATGAATGGAGGGGAATTTGTAGATGGGCAAACTGATGGTGGAGGAAATGGAGGGTTGATGATATTGTAGAGGTGCAGTCAAATGTGAACCGTAATGAGATTACTCGGGATTCCATTTGGGAAATCTATAAAAATTAGGAGAAGGAGCATGTAGCTAATTATCGGGAATGTGAAGACTATTGAGACTCCCATCCCTAGGGGATGAAAACAACATGAGTTTCAAAGTGCAAAAGGGGACTGCAATTGGGACAACGCATGTAGGAGAGAGTGCTATCGGTTGACAATACTGAAATGTAACGGAGGTGTGAGTACTGCAGAGCCGGATGGGGGGGCCCTAGAGGTAAATGTCAGAGGATGTGACTGGGAGATGAAATTGATATTCAGATGGAATGATTACATGCCAGTGTCGATGATATACCTGAAGGGGTTGTGTTGATGCATGATGACCAAGTACTTGCACACATAAAAACTGAATACCCAACGTGAAAAATATCTGAAGATAAAGAACATATAACAGTTATTCAATAATTGTGAATATAAGCATGCATACATGGGCAGGGTGTGAGAAAACTATGTCCTCTGGGGCTGAGGATGGATGGTGACCCGGTGGATGTGACTGTGTAGGGGGATGGATCCTAATCTCGTGGTTGAAGATGGATCGAAAAACGGACGATCGAAGCTCCTGTAATTGATACCGAAAGTTTGGCAAAAGGGACTATATATAGTTGTAGGGCCCACAGTGCCACCTCATTTATACCTATTGTCCTAGTGAGTTTACAATAGGTTTCAGAGGGGATTTGGAGATTCTGGGAGATCAAGCTAGTCGATCCAAGATCAGAGAGTGTCAGGTTAGTGGTCGAATCCTCCTGCATAGTAATTAGGATTTCTAATTTGGGCAGGGTCGTACAAGTGGTCGTACAGAGGGAATTGGTGGGGGTGGGACCTCTAGTGCACAGGTGATCGAATGATTTGTGCGCATGATTGTGTGGCTGTAATTGTTATAGCTGTGCACTAGGGTGAATGAAGGGGGAAAAGAGGCATGCATTGGATGTGCACCTGTTCGAAGCACAGCAATGCATTCATGCATAGTTGTGTCCCTGACAGTTGCGCATGTGTGTTAAACTGTGTAGCGAACAGGCATGATTGAATGTGCATCTGTTTGTGTGATAGGGGCGCATGCATGTGCCCCTGTATCTCTGATATTTGTGCATGAATGTTCAATTTTGGGATGAACAGGTGCGCATGTGTGCACGCCTATGGGGAAAACATCCACACACTTGAGGCAAAGCTGAGGGGTGTAAAAAACTTATCTTTTTTAGACTTTTGGTGTTTTTATGGGTTTTAGTGTTTGATTGAGTACTGTATATGTGGATGAAAGTGACCAATTGATGATGCGAGTCCACTGGAGGGAGAGAGACTGGGCATGCCTGAGAGAGGCAGTGAGAGATGAGAATTTGGGTGTACAGGGACCTTTGGCAGCCTCTGGGTTGCTAAAGTTTTTTGACTGTTCACTGGTGCGAGCACAAGAGTTGTCAATATGTTGTATCCTTTTCATCACCTAAATGAGCAAAAGAAGGACACTTACAAGTCCAGTTGGGTTAGCTAGACAGGACAAAAATGAGTGAAAGAGTTAGAAACATCAAGCACAAGAAACAAAGAAACAACTAAGCTAATAATAATTAAAGAAACTAAACTAAAGTGCATAATGGAAATAGAACAAAACAAAAACTAATATTCGTGCCACCAATGGACAAATTGTATTAGTGGGAAAACACCAAAGAGAAAGGGAGACTTATGGGTCCCCTCTTCCTCCAAGGGAGGGATCTTGAACCCCCAATGAGAAAGATCTTCTTACAAATAGAAAACTAAAAGGAATGGTGAAGAAATCCAAATCTCTTTCACTCAAGAGGTGATGTGAATGTCCCAATGAAATGGTGCTTATATGCTCCAATGAGGAAAGAGGTTCCTTGTAGGAGAATAGAGGCAACATAACAATACAAATAGATTCTTGGAAATATAGTGCACCCATGGCCTCTTTTTATAGAAATCTTTGAGGCATTATCCAACTAGTCTTTAGTGTGAACAAGGGGCCCTTTAGGGCACCTTTAGGTTTTTGACCAGCCCCCCACTCGGATTCAACTTGGATTTGGGGGTCAAGTCGACTTGGTAGTTGAACTAGAAGTGGGTGGGAGGCTGACCAGAATAATTAATGTGTTGTTCTGAAGTGTGTGCAGATTTTTGCGTCCACAATCGCGCATTGGGCGCATATGCACTTTTCCAGCGTTTTCAATTGGCGCACGTGCATGTGCTTCCTTTGCATTCTGAGCGCATGCTGATTTTATAACCAATTGTATAGTTTGTGCCCTTTGAAAATGAATTTTTTGGATCGTGAATGAACTAATAGGTGTTTGGAGGTGTTTGATTTATGTAACCATTTGCAGATTAAATTTCAATGATAACAATTGGCAACATACAGTGCAAATTTCCAAACCATCTATCAACAGTAAAAGATCTCACTCCTCTCTTTAGTAGAGGTTTACTAAGCTTCTCAGGAATAGGGTAAGATAGGTTATTACCCCTTAAATTCCTTCAAAAATATTTTCATACGACTCATACATGAGCCCAAGCAAGACAAGTGTTGTTGTCGTGCTCCAATACCAATTTGTAACACACCTGACCCCTTAAAATTCTTTTAAGGGATGGGGCATCAAAAATTTGTTTTCCTTAACTCTCTCTAGTTTCCCCTTTCTCCAAAGTGCAAGTCCTTCCAAACCCACAAGCTCTTTCCTGGCCCCTTTTTAAGGATTTGAGCAACATGCACTAGCTTTCCATGCTAGGCCCCTTCCTTCATAAGACCTCAGGACGTAACCTGATGCCTACTCAAAGGGAGCTTCGCAACTTTGGGCTTTGGGCATTTTCACTTCACCACTCGCAAACTCTTCCAAAATCCAAACTGGTGAAGTTCTGAAATGATGGGAGATGGATCCACAGTCCCTTTTCCCTTTCCAGATCAATGGCCCACCAAAAATTTGGGCTCAGGCGCTTCGGCGAGTTCCAAAATACCTCCCCTCGAGTCTTTTGGAGTGTTGAGTCTCTGGATTGCGCGATCTTAAGCCACGCGTCCACCGAACATCAATGGTTCTGATTTACTTTGGGACTCTACACTTCATCGGATTCCCAAGTACTCATAACTGCAAACCTTCGAAGTGTAATCCTTCCAGAGTATCAGATATTCTGACACTTGTCCTCTAATATTAACATCTCAGGTGGACTCCGGCCTCCAATCCTTATTTCTTGTCCCACTTTTCTTCCAAGTGGATATCCTTCGAAGTAATAGATCACCTGCCACGCATGCCCAAATGATGAACAGTTGATATCCTCTCTGTTACTCCGAGCTTCACGGATTTTTCAAATCTCCAACCTTCAAAACCTCTAGATTTAATGATATACTGACACATGTCTCGGTTGATGGACGGTTCAAATCTACTCCAGCTCCTTGCGATTTCGGGAGTCTTCAACCTTTTTCACCTGCTTCCTTTCGGTGTGTCAAACTCCCAGAGTACAGGATCTAGTTCCACGTGTCCTTTATGATGGACAGTCGAGAAGGGACCCAAAGGATCCTTAGATCCATAGTCCACATTACTTCTTGACTCTGGTCTTCGAGGGGGTATTGATATTACAACACCATTGTCCTCCCGAAGATATCAACACTGGGCTAACTACATCGTAGATCCAACGATCAAGATAGCTCTCGAGAATCCTCAGATCTACGGCTCAGATTAACTTTGGGACTTTAGGGGATTCACCTCCTATACGACAAATATACCCAATTCGTTGGACCTGCGAAGTCCGAAGGGCTCGAAGGATTAACATCTACGTCGATTCTCTATATCTGATGATCGTGAAGAGCTTCATCTCCTCCCGAACTAATCTCATCCATTAATCTTCCAAATGAAAGGATATTCCCTTCCGAGACTTGAATCTTTCTATCCTTCCTGAGCTTCGTCAGCTCTATTATGCTTAGGCACCTTGCGCTATTTCTCCTGAACTTAACACTTAGAGGAATTATTCAGCGCACCCCTTGCGATCATTCATCAACTCTAGAACTTAAGAGGTTCTTGGTCTCTGCCTGCTTCATAGAGAGCCACTGCATACATGCACTACCTCTCTTGATCTTAATAGACTCCTTCATGTAGGAGACTCAGAATGACTGGGAGTGTCGACATGCACATGTGAGACTATAACCAAGTTCGACGAACTCGCGGTTTGTTTATTTTAACTGGATCCACCATAGGGCTCAGGAAATTACATGTACAAGCCAGATAATTCCTTACTTTCTTGAATACACAATCCGGAAGAATTAAAGGGATACAGTATAACCATTAAGAAAACATGCACATCCCTAAAACATTCATAGGATATCCAACTTTAATCTACAGTTACAGTTCAATTACACAGGATATAAGAATACTTATCTATTACAAGTTGTCGCCAACTAACTGACTATGGGTGTTCACCTTTCCACCCAACCATGGGCTCAGAGGAATTCATTCTTAGCACTTTGGCCACCCCTGTGCCAAGCCATGATATCACTAGGGAATTTATGCCAATTCTCAATGATCCTTTCTCTTTCACATCTCCTGCAAGGTTTATCAGATACTTCCTCAGCATCAAGCTCGCGGTCTTCTACTCAAGTCTCGTTATCTGCAAACTCTCAGGGATTCCTCTCTTTTACGGCCTCAACAAGGTTTATCATATGCTTCCTCATCATCAATCTCGCAGCCTTCTATCCATTCTCATCTAGAGATATTCTCACATTCTCCACTCTTCTCTTTATTCCCTTATGTGCCTTGCACGCACCTCCCTCCTATCTTGTTCCTTTTGTCAGAAGGAAAGATCAGGTTATTCTAGGTCTGTAGGACCCTATGGCACTTCGGGCTGACATTCTATAGTTAAACCATGCTTCCATTCATGGGGGTGGTTGATGGTTCAACCACTGGTCCTTTCTTCATTAACAGATTTCTCTCCTTGGGATCCGGAGGAGGTTTATTATCATGATCAAAGGGTAATTTTGGTTCATTCAACATAATGAACCCCCTCTTATAGTTTTCACTTTCTTTCCTCTAGTGATATCATCGTCGGTACTTTCAAGTCTTCACCCCCACAGTTAGTTGTCTGGCTATTCAAACAATAATACATTTACAGCGTTCCCATGCCACAACATGGTAATCCTAATTAATGATTAATTACAAGTTGGGGGAAACAGGGGTGTTACAATCTTCTTGAACATGTTTCCCCCTATTCTCAAGGTGAGTGTCTTGCACACAAACTTCGTCAAGACTAGTGGGGTTAAAAAAGAGCAAAGTATGAAGAATATAATTGTTAAGTGCACCAATATACTTCATTAAAGTTTCATAAGAATCCAAAGGAATATTTAATGCAAGAGATTTCTTCCTAAATTATTTTGTGAAACTTTGTACAGTTTGACCTTTACTTTGCCTTAACGTTTGCCATTCCATCATTGCTTTATGTAAATACCCTAATGGATAAAAAAATTTATTTATCACTGATTTAAATTCCAACCATGAGGAAAGAATATTACCACACTTAATTTTGTCCTGAAGCTTTCTCTCCCACCATACGAGAGAGATTCCTTCCAACCGAAGAGAATCCAGTTGCACTTTAACTTCTTCTTCATCAATATGTTGGACACAGAAATACACTTAAACCTGTCGAATCCAATTATCTAGCTTTTCAAGATTATCATCTCCATTAAACATAGGTAAAGAAAATTTTACATCAAGCTTTAATAATGGTTTCTTAAAAGAGGCTTTATGGCTAGAATAATGAGAATGATGAGAATGCTCAGAGGAATAAGAACTAGAACTTGAAGGTGAAGACAGAGGCTCAAGAAGATCTCCTCCAGCCCCTTGGTTTACCGAAGCATCATCATCTTCATGTGCTTCATTTTTCTCCCATTTATTCTTCATCCTCTTCTCATAATCTCCATACATTCGTTTGACCATTTCTGACATTCTATAAAAGACCATGTGAAATTTTTTCTTCTGTTCATCACGCTTGTCCTCTTCTGCCATTTTCTTCCTTTGGGATGCACGGACAACTTCAGGATTGAAAGTATTAAGAGTTCCTTCACCATGCTTATTCTTGGCCCTAGTAAGCATGCACACTCATCAATTCAAGTCAAAGACGACTACTCTAATACCAACATGATCTGGGATCTTTTCATCGTGACTTATAAAGAATAAATTAAAGTACATGATTAAAGAAGGAAAATCTCAAAAATGAAGAGACATAAGCATCATATCTGAACACAAAAACTTGATAACGGATTTGTTCCTGGTGGACTACGTCTCCAAGTCCTACTCTCAAATGGGTAGGTTCTTTCATTAACTCAGCAAAATAATTTGGCAAAATACATAAGTATACCTCATTCGGAAATCAAGTTATAGAAATAATTCTCAGATCAGAAAACAAACACCGCCATTGAATTCTTGGCATCGAATTACCCAAATATGACTATCTCCACGCCTCAATCTGACTCTGGCACTCACAGGCCCAAGAAGAAATTTCACTCGGTTTTCATGCCCTCTGCAACCTTCAAATATAACTATAATTTCTTCGAAATGCATGCCCAAAAGGTCATACGGTACGTGCATGCCTTCCCTGTGGTTGGGAGGATGCATCATTTAATAATTATTTTGGGCGATGGTTATAATGTAATGGTCGTGGCCTGTTGGTTAGGGTGGATATGTTAAGGCGCTTTGTGTGGGAGGAGGTCCCAGGGTCAAACCCCGCGGACTCTCCTTTTGGATTTGTACTCATACAATATATATATATATATGACTTGTCTATTCCACCAGTTTTAGTGGGGTCTCTAGAACCATCCCTAAACAATATAACCGTGGATAGGTTTGGCATGGTCTGCCAGATTTGGCAGACCCGCCAAACCAATTTTTTTCAAATTTTTGCTCACAGGGTGTCCTTGGGTTTTTCCCACCTGCCATGTGGAAGCCTCTCATTGGACCATGTGGTGACCTCTCACTGGTCCACATTGCCAACTACCAAGTCAACACGCCATGTCAACGTATGGATTGTATGGATGCCATGTGGAAAAATCCTATTGGTCCACGGATCAGTCCGAAAATCCCAAAACTGAGTGACATGTGGCAACCTCTAGTTCTACCACATCTTCATGCCATGTGTCATATTTCTGCTCCTACCATATGTACCATATGGATTTTGACATCAGCAATACATATGTTGACTCATCCCTTGTTGACTGGGCTAGGTTGACCAAACGTTGACCGTGAATATATTTCAATCCGTAACTTCATTTCATGAGTCGTTTGCACCGTTAGAAATCTTGCGACACGCTCTTCGTGATCATGTCATTTTCACCGAGTTTTGGGAACTTTGAATTTTTTCCCTTTCTCTATCTGTTGAATCCATTCTAAGTGTCTTGGGTTGCCTCTATGAGTTATGAGTTGTTCTTAGCATTATTTGGATCCTTTTTGGTTAAAACACTCCCTTGATGGTGCAGTGATGGAGACGAAACTCACGTTGGTCCAAGACGGCTTGTGGTTGCAACCATATTCATCCTTATTCATCCAACTTGGGGACTAGTTTGATTTTGGCACTTAGTTTCAATCTCCTTCTTTAATCATGAGACATGAAAAACAGGATGGAGCCTAGAATGATTGGGAAAATATAAATGGTAGGCAACCATTCCCACGTGCTTGATAATGGTATAAGGACCATAAAATTTAGGCGCAATATTTTGACAATGTCCATCCTTGAGTGAGGTCTGCTTATAAGGTTTTAGTCGAAGAAACACCTGGTCCCCTTCAGCAAATTGACATTTGGAACGATTTTTATCTACTTGTTTATTCATGTGATTCTAAGCCATTACCAAATTCTCTTTGAGGGTACAAAGAATAGCCTCTCGAATTATAAGAATTTAGTCAACTGCCTGAACCTCCAAGACACCTATCATGTATGAGAGAAATGAAGGTTCCTTTTGTCAATATACTTCTTCAAAAGGAGTCATGCAAATAGTTGCATGGTAATATGTGTTATACCACCATTCATCTAGGGGTAACCATTGAGCCCACTGATTTTTCCTATCATATGCAAAACATCGCAAATATTTTTTCAAACATTTGTTGAAAATTTTAGTTTGGCCATCATTCTGGGGGTGATAGGTAGTGTTGAGATGCAATTGTGTTCCCTAGAGCCTGAATAATTCTTGCCAAAAATTGTTGGTGAAAGTGGTATCTCTATCAGAGACAATAGAATGAGGCATGTTGTGAATCTTGAAAATATGATCCATGAAACATTGAGCCACTATGGATGCAGTGAATGGGTATTGAAGAGCATAGAAATGAGCATATTTGGAAACATTATAAATGACCACCATGATGACTGACTTATTGCCTGATTTAGGTAGGCCCACAATGAAATCCATAGAAATGTCCCTCCAAATAGCTGATGGAATTGGAAGCAGTTGTAGTGTGCCCGGAGCTTTGAAAGTTTATCCCTTGTTACATTGACAGACATCACATTCATCCACAAAGTTGCGGACGTCCTATTTCATACCATCCCAGAAAAAAAGAACGTTTAACCCTTTCATAGGTTTTGGTAAACCTTGAATGCCCCATTTTCGTTGGCGCATGAAGCTCAAAAAGCACCATGGATTTAAGTTGCGACTGGTTGCTTAAATACAAACAACCTTTGTAGAGGAGCTCTTCATTGTGCCAAGAGTACTCTAGAGAAATTGGAGAATTGTCTTGCAACTATTGGATCAATCGAGAAGTTTTGGGGTCTTGCAACCATTCTTGGCAAACAACTTGGAGCCAATCTGGTACAATGAATGAGAGGGAAAAAAGGGACCCTTTTTCTTTGTACCTCCTAGAAAGAGCATCAGCCACCACATTTTATGTTCCCTTCTTATAATTGATATCATAATTGTTGTGTTGGTTTTGTCACATGGGTGAGAAAAAACACAACACTTGCATGCTTAGTTAAGTCAGCTAAACAAGACAGAGGTTTGTGAGTTAATTATATAACCAAATACACATAAAACAAGGAAATAAAACTAAAAACAACAAAGAAATAAATGTTAGAGAAGCTTGCAAGAACTAGAACCATGAAAATCAAAAAATGACCAATATATAGCTACCAATGGATCAATATAGTGATAGGCTAAACATTGTAGAGAAAGGTAGGGACTTA
>JASDQU010588810.1:1167-14255 GCA_032191745.1 Picea mariana
TTATTTTTATATTAATATATTACAATAATATTAATTTTTTTAATATAATATTTTATTTTATATTAACATTTTACAAAATATCAACGCTCTGCAACCCTTGCGCTCCTGGATCTTCCACAGGTCACTGGCCCTGAGGCCTCCTACCCTTCTCTTCCTCCAACGCAGCGGGCGTAGCTCTCCCTGATGGCTCAGCTAAGATTCAATGGCGGCCTCCCCGACCTCTTTAAAGCAAGGAGGCACCCCTCCTGGTGCGGCTGTGGCGACGGATGCTGGCCTCCCTCCATTGGTCACGACTCTCTCTTCTGGGTCACCCTCTCATGCAAGCACGACCCCTGGTGCTCCATTGGAAGAGATCACGCTAGTTCTGGCCACCTCCTTTAAAGAGGTGGCTTCACACCAAAGATTTCTCTCTAGTCTGCATGCAGTGGCCCCTAAGGCTGCCTCTTGTCAAGGTCGACCAACCAAGTTGCATGCAACAGTTCCAGAAGCTCCAGTAGTCTCTGTTCAAATGCCAAAGGAATCCCTAACTCATGCTTTCCATTAATGCAAGCACACACTAGTTTGCAGGTTTAACGGATATTGGCCCAATCTATCAGATCTGCTCTCCTGGATCTCTTCCGAATGGTACCCGCTTTTAGAGGGAGAAGTCATTACCTGTCCTTGTGCAAAGGGGTTTTTTGTAGTAGTTTTCAATTCTACAAGCGACATAGACAAGGTGTTTAACGTTGGGTCGTGGTTCCGGGGCAGAGCAGGCCTGTCCATGCAACTATGGACCCCTATCTTCGACCCATCCATGGACTGTATATCTTCAGCTCCAGTCTGGGTGAGACTTCCATACTTGCCCCTGCATTTTTGGGGGGATGAGTCTCTTAAATCTATTGGCAATGGCCTCAACAAGTTCCTCTGCAGAAGTCCAGACTCCAAGCCAGCCCACTCCACCTTCGCTCAAATCTGTGTTGAAATGGATTTCTCCAAAGGTTTCCTAGCTGAAATAATTCTTCAAGGCAAGGACTACTCAAGGAGCCAAATCCTTGACTATGAGAATCTTAGTTTCAGGTGTAGGAACTACTTCGAAACAGGGCATTTAGCCCATAGCTGTGGAAAACAACCCGAGAAAAAAAGGTCGTGCAAAAGCCAAAGACCCACCTGGTGGATGGGGGAACCATTGGAACCGCGCACTGAAAGCAAGGCCCAGGAAGCAACAGAAGAAGCAGAAGCTGAAGCCGAAACCAAACCCCCTGCTAAGGGGAAAGCTCAGGCAGAAGCCACTCCCAAGTCGCCCACCCAGCCATAACCCCAGACCTGATGCTGGGCAGACCTATCCGACGAGGAAGACCCTCTAGACCCGTTGGAAAGTCAATCTATGGACCAAAGTATTGAATGGAAAACGGTGTCAAAAAAGAAAAAAAAATTCCAGGAAAGAAATGATGTAATAACGCGAAGCCGTTCAGGCTCACTGAAATAGTTTTATTTCCATGATTTTGTAATGAGTTGGGATCTTCAGGCAGTAGTTTCCAGTTTTCAAGCAAATCTTTACCAATGTATAGAACCCAGTGGCATGTCCACTGTTATTAATGCAAAGCTCCATTAACCGTTTCTGTCAAAAAAAAACATTTTACAATAATATTAAAATATTTTTTAATTAAAATATATTATATTTAAACATAAATCAAATTAATTTAAATAAACATAAATGAGAAACGTTATCTTTTACTCATTAATGCATCTAATCTGAATGTTTTCAGAAACACCCGTGAAAGAAGCATATAGAGAAGGACATACGATTAAATATGTCACTAAGTTTCAAATGATTTCACTAAGGATTTTATTTTTCAACATTTTGATAGTGGTAGAAAAAAAAAGGCTTACGACATTTCTAACCCTTCTACACATTTCAAGGATATTTTATTTGTTAAACAGTTTGTAAATGAGACATGAAGCTTTGGATAGAGAGCACTACGTTGGGTAAAGACATATAGTTGATTCAATTATTAATTTGTCCAACTTTTCAATATTACAACACCTTTTATATTAATCATTGTTTTCATTAAATTTAATGACAACCATAAGTGTTAAATGTCGAATTCTAATACTTATAATTTTATATTATAATCCCCTTTATTATCCACCTTCATATAATGGAGGGGCACATTAATAATCCACTTTCCTACAATATAAGCGATCATATGTAGCTTTGTGGTAGAGAGCATCCCACTTGTTAAGCACAAGTCCTTGGTTCAATATCTTGTTTAATCACTCTAAATTTTGTATATTAATTATTTCTTTCATTAAATTAAAGAGATATCCTTAATTCAATTCTTAATTTGTTCAACCTTTTTAATAACATCTTGTATATCAGTTATTACTTTCAACAAATTTAATCACAATTTTAAATATTAAACATTGAATTCTAAACCAATCGTACTTATAATTTTTTGTCATAATCACTTTGGTCATCCACTTTCACACAGTATAAAAGAGATCACATATATCTTTATCATAGATATACAAGTCCTTGGTTTAATATCTAATTTATTTAATCTACACTTTATATCTACCAATTATCACTTTCTTTAAGGTTTAGTTTTGAAGTTTTATCATGGATTATATCTCATATATTTGAATTTTTACTAGAAGTGGTATTATATCTCTTTCTTGGGTATGAAGTGGGAGAATTTTTTGGCACAAAGAAGAAGACATTTTTTCTCTTTTTGAATATTTTTGGAGGAAAAAGGAGGATGAGAATATTAATGTCAATTTTTTAGACTTTCTGTATAAAATTTGCAAAAACAAGCCACATATTTGAATTCCTCTAAAAAAAATACCCAATTTCCTAAAACAAATCATCCAAAATGGCATCTGAGAAGTGGAGTTATCATCAATTCAAAAATTGCAAGTTTTTAGGGTTTTTCTAGTGATGGCTAAAAATTTCACAGATTGGATATCTTTTGACATAGTGCATAGATTTCAATCAAAGAAGTTCCATTAGCTATAGAAAAAATAATGAAATTTCATAATTGAGATCATAATATCCAATCCAAGAAGTACATTTAAAGTTATGATCATTTTGCAATTTTGGCCTCAAACCCTAACTACATGAAGGAGCTCCATTGAAAAGCAAGTGACTCTCTTCAAAACCCTAGTTATATTTTTGCAAGATGTATTTTCATGGAAAATATTATGGCGCTAGTATTGAAGAATTTATAAAATCCAAAAAGTCATTATGGAAAAAGAATTGGAAACTTATGTTAGCCTTCGGTTTCAAAGAATATGATGCCATATGGTCATAATCATTGGACTTTGCTAAGATGGTGGCACCTTTTGATGAAACTTATGAAAAACTACTTTTAGACAAGTGATCTCATGCCAAGGGTAATGATAAATAAAGCACCAAGGGTTTATTTTAATATGGAAACTCTATATTACAGGTTCATGGATGTATTCATAAAGAAAATCTCATTCTTTCTATTACCTTAGTTTCCAACATAATTTGATCGATGTTCATTTGGATAACAAATTGCAAGTTTCTACAAAAAATATCCGGAGTACACAAGTTGAGGGTGAGAATGTTCGAATTTTTAAAGATTTGAAGCTTACCATGGATAAAACTATGTTGCATTTTGATTTTTTTCTATGGATATGAATGGTGTAGATGTTATTCTTGGATATCCTTTTATGATATCAATTGGGGGGTGAATCGATATTATGCAATTTATTACCAATTTAAACCAAAAAATGTATGCATTAATTCATCCATAGTTATCACTTATTCCTTCATTTAATATTTCATGAATATATAACCATGAACAATACCATTCAAAAATATATCACATTATACACAGTGCACAAGATATTTTACATGAAAACCCAAATGGGAGAAAACCACGAAATTGTGTCTTATGTATATCAAAGATTACATTCATAGGAAGCACTAAATTTTGAATTCTCCAATACCAATTGGAAGGAGGCTCCAACCCCCTATTTATAGGCTCCAACATAAAGGAAGCTACAACTCCCTGAATTATCCATCTACAACTAGAAGGAGGCTCCAGCCCGATAGGTTCTCCAGCTCCAACTAGAAGGAATCTATGACCCCCTTTCCTTTCCCTATCCTTTCTCCCTAAAATACAAGTGTAGACTCAACCTATCACCACTATTGATACTGATAATCAAACTGTCACTGTATCTGTCACTGTCACTGTCACTGTATCTGTCACTATCATTGTATCTATCACTGTCATTGTCACTATATCTGTCATTGTCACTGTAACTATATATTCCACCATCGCTATCATTGATACTGATACATCATCATCATCAATCAGATCCACTCACATAGACCATACATCAAAATGTATGCCCAACATCAAGTATCCATATGCAAAAATATGTACCTCAACCATACACCATATCACTTGTGATATGTCTCAATCATGTCATAATCCATGTACCACAAGAAATGCCAAAAGAAAGTACCATAACCTCAATGATGTGCCTCAATCAAGAAATAAAATATGTGCCTCTAACAATGAACCATAACAACCATAAACCAAATACCAAAGATATGTATCAAGTATGTATCAATATCACCAAGACATGAACCTCAACCATATGCAACCATGTACCAAAAAGGCCTCCAAGACATCCCTTAAGAATGTGTCAATCCATCCATGATACAAGCCTTAAACAAATACATAAAAGACATACCTTTACTCATGAAGAAAAACTAAAGTGTATCATTTCAGACCAACCTTGTGCACATCGTATTCAACAAGTGTAAGATAACATATTCATTGAATTTTTCTTAGCCTTACTAGAAAGAGACTAGTCATGTGGTGGGGCCTCACAGGATGAGTGTTGTACAACCTACAACGGTGCCTCAAAAGACACTTGTAGCATGACTCGTGGGGGTTAGCTAATTTAGGGTTTTCGGAAACACTTAACTTCTACAACTACGATACTTCCACACTCCTTACTTCTTCATATTCTCTATGAAAAGGTCACTTGAGAGATAGATATTATATGAACTTGTGTGTGTACAAATGAGGCTTCTTGAGGTGTATTATACTTTTCCAAGTGACTTATTTCCTTAACTTTAGGGTTGACCTATACTTTCTTGTTATAACCATTTTACCCTTTAATTAATGACTTTTAACTTCTTGTTGCAATCGTTTAGGGGCTTCTCAACCATTATTCGGGGCTGAAAAATTCAAGAGAGAATAAATCCTCAGCCGTGAGGATGTGAGGATTTACGTGGTGTACTGCCTACCATTAGAAACAACATGACTAGGACTATCCATCTATCATGGTTTTGCATGTACTCGTAATGTTCTTCAACCAAATTTTCCTCAATTAACTTTAGGCCTCATGACCATAGCTCTTGGATTCATCATGTAGATGTCTTAGGCCATACGGGGACGACTTTGGAGAATTATTCAATTATACCCATTACTTCTAGAGGCTTATAGAATTCTTTTAAAGTTGACATCAATGACAATCAATTTTCCAACACAAGAATCACCTAAATCAGAGTATGTATGCGAAAGTTATTCCTACCACAAGTTGACCTACCATATTTATGACCATGTTGTGAGTGGATGCCACTTCATTACTTATTACTTAAACATGTGTGGTTATACATGTAGTGGATTTTATAGTACACTCTAGAAGGTCCAAACCTGATCACTAACTTATGGTTGAGGAAGTTTATACCCTAACCCTAGATGGCCATCGGACTATGTTAAATATCATGCCACTAAGAGGAAAAGGGGATCCATTCTATTCTATCATATTTTGTTCCATAACGGAGCATAAAAATTGGGAGTGGAAAATTAGAGAGAATAAAAAAGGGTTTAATGTTCTGTAGCAGCCTAACAGGCCACATGTCTCAGGTAACTCCATAAGGAGTGCCTTATCTTTTGTACTTGGACTATTTTCATACCAGAGAAAAGAGAGTAGATTAATCTCACCTTCTAGTTGGGTTTTCTTCTGTAAGGGTTTCCCAAAGAAAATATTTGTGTTATTTTTTGGATGGTGTGTGATTGTATTTTAGTATTCTCTATTATCAGATCTATTGTGATGAATTTTTCAAGTGGAATATCCACGAGTGAAGACAGTTTACAGATCAAACATACACCTAAATTGTCAGTGACTATCAACTAGATGATAGTGTTAGTTATTCCACACATTAATTTGAACAAGACGATAGTGTTTCTTGAATTTTGCAGCTTCTTCCAACAGTTGCATTAAATATACTACTACATTCCATAGAACAAAACTATAGTTTCTTTCATTGAAATAGTTTAAATGGAATTATACCACTGCATGAGCATTTTTCGAGATGTTTTGGAAGCTTCCATATATAGAAAATATGTGTGTGATGACTTCTACAGTAATGGAGTACCTAACGATTGGCATTATCCCCACATGTTTTTTGCTACAAGTGTGGAAATGTTTCCTAAATATTTCCCTGAAAGGTGGGCTACTTACTCACCATACATATACACACAAAAATATGATTCATTTCATGAAATCACAATGAATAGATAGAGAAATCTTGTATATCCATATTAGATAATATTTATTTAGTATATGAAGGTATATTTGATATTTTTTCATTAAATCATTACAATGTACGGGTATATAAAAGTGTATAGGTATAGGAGGTGATAAGTCATGTCAGATCATGGCTTATTATTATTAAAACATTAATATAATATATAATATTGACCTACTATTACAAGAAATGTTTATAAATGTTTACATAGTGACAATATACCTTATATATATTACATTTAGTATTTAGTATTGAGTCTTTTCATCTGTAGACCACATCCAAGAGATAATGTTTAGTGAAAGCACAAACATATGATGTTGGTGTTGTTTAGGGTATCCTTTCATTTCATTATGTTTTGTGCATTTATCTATATGCTTGATAGAATTTTCATAACTTCTCCTTATACATCTTAAGACATTTTTATCATCAGTTTTAAAGAGGTTGAGAGGATATTGTATTTCTGCGCCAATCCACTTCACTAATTTTTCAACTAGAGCACAACACTTAGAGGATATCTCATAACAGCTATTCAACCATTTTTTCATTGCATCCTAGAAATGGTGTTAAAGAATCATATGTTCCTACAACGTACTTCACCATTTGAAAATAATAAAAGAAACCAACAACCTAGATTTATAATTCTTCTTAAAAGAAATCCAAGAAAATAAAATCAAAGAAAAAACTTGTTAAATGAAACTATTGTAAATCAGAAATACTTGTTGAATCCAATAAATAATAATGAATACACATCAAAACCAAGAATTCAATATTCCTACAAGCAATCAAGAATGTGTTACCAAGCACCTCAAACTTTATTTTTATTTTTATTAAAAGATATAGTTGAAAAGCTTCATTTTTTTAACTAGTAAATGAACATAAACCAATATAGTTAAAATAGTAAATGTAAAAAAAAATAAAAAATAATTGATTATTTTTTAAACTATTTATTTTATAGTAACAAAAATCGACAATACTATTGCGTTTAATACATATAAGGCAATAATATTAAATACCAAAGGAAGTGAAAACCAAAACAAATGAAATGGAGTTCATTAATATATATATTATTTTAATACATATAGCGCAATAATATAAAATACCAAAGGAAGTGAAAACAAAACCATGAAATGGAGTTCATTAATATATATGAGCATAATATGCACGAGACATAATACAAAGGCTAAAATGCTTCTCAATAATGAATACATTTCAAAGAGTGGAAGAAGCATTCATAACAATGGACTAAAAGGGGTCATTGAAAATAGAAAAAAAATGTTTGAAGTACAACTTTTTCATAGTTTGAATTTTTCAAACAACTTTTTAAATCGTAAATAGAAATGTATATATATCTTAGTATATAAATATGTTAGAAGTAGATTTTAAAAATATTTATTACATATTTAAGTTTTACATTAAACTAATTATTTAAATTCCTAAGAATATAATAGAATTTAACTCTAGTCTTAATAGTAGCAACATAGATAATCATAAATATTAGAAACAAATATCAGAGAATAATAAATAAAATAAATAATAAATATTTTTTTATATATAAGAATATATCATAAATTTTGTTATCGTGTTAAAGAATAATAATAAAAAAAAATATACAAAAATATACATCAAAATGAATAAAATGTTATGAACTGCATATATTAAATTAGACAAAATTCCTCGCCATCAAATGTATGCACAAAAACATTCGTTTCTAACCATAAGATGTTTTTTTAAAAGAAACTTGAAATTCAAACTAACTATATCCCATGCTACAATGCAAATCAACAAACAAATGAAAGAAATGATGAGAACACGAACATAACTAATATGATCCATCAAGAGAAAACCTTTACTAACAAATCAATATAAGCTTGGCATAGAACTTTTTGGTAATAACAACAATACCTACTAAGCTATTTCTATGGTGGCTACATGTAAACCATTTGAGATGAACATCCCTAGCTCATATATGACTAATCTAGGAAACAATTTTTTACTAATTTTAAGAAGAAACAATTTTTATACAGAAAATGCTGAAGAAATAGTAAACATATTCCTTGAATGATATGTCTAGATCAAATAACCACAATTGTTTCTATAAAATAAAAATTAACTTAAAAATAAAAATAAAAATTAAGATATTTATTTTAATTTACATAATAATCATGTTTTCTATTGAACACTACATAGCGAGTACTAACATTCATATGTGTATTTAACATTATTCAATAAACACATATTTAACATTATTCAATAAATAATAGAAAATGATATAGCATAAATTCAAGCTTAGATTTGAAATTAACATTTCTAACTAAAAGAGATAAAATTGAGATTAATGACTACATGAAAGCCAACTTTCTACAAAGGTTTTATACCGAGCACATTCCACATTGTTCACCTATATTTATACAATAGAAAAAATGATAAAGTAGACAAATGTTTATGAGAATTTGAAATTTAATTTTAAGAAAAAATCATATACTTAAATAAACTTCACAAATATTAATTGTAGTGTCTATGTGAAGGTGTTCAAATTGAAAATGAATCATAATGAATTATCAACTTATTGATGGTCTCAAACATATGTTATCTTTGAAAAAGAACCTCCTATGATTTAATGCAAATGAATGAAATGCAACTAAATTAACCAATGCTTTGAAGTAATGAAATAAAAAACTAAAAATACAAAAATAGCATAGATAATTGCAATCATTAATAATGAGTTAATTCATTTAACTAAAATTAAGCTAAAAATGAAAGCTACAATGTCATAAAAGAATCATTCTGAAATATGGAGAGAATAGAAGTGATTAAAATAAATATAAGATAATATTTTGGAACTTCATAATAGAATTATTTTAAAATATGAATAGAATAGAAGTGATTAAAGAAAATATAAGATAATATTCCAGAATACTATTCCAATGACAATTTTTAATTTAAATCTATTCTTTAAANNNNATTTGTTAATGCTAAAATGTGTAGATAATATTAAAGATGAACATTTATTATGATTATTATTATTACAATCATTAAAAAAAATGAAATTCCATTTTTTCCAATGTGCTTTCTAAATTATATCCATATTTGAAAGTTTTAAAACCAACTGAAACAAAAAAACTCCAAGAAAGTTGGTTCATTAGCATGGAGTATTTTGATGGTACATTAAAGTCACTCCATCAATTAGAAAATAAAGGTTTACCGAAGTTACAATTCTTTGAGATTTATTCATACTAATAAATTGGATGTTTTTGGGATTTATTCATACTAATAAATTGGATGAGGGGAACTCTCAAGAAGGGAAATTTGGTTATAAGTCTTATATTTGAAGAAGTACAGAGAATGGAAACATTTTTTAACTCAATTTCTTTCTTTTTATGTTTGTGTTTGTAGCAATTTGTCCATTCCCTTTCAAAAGAGGGCATCAATTTAGTTTTTGATACTTGCTTGGTGAAGGTAGCAAGAGATTGTATAGTTGTAAGTGAAAGTAGGCTTTTGGTTTTTGGGTTTCTAAAGTCGACCAAAAAAAAAAAATTATTCTTTATTGCACTCAACAATTGAAGTAGACATTATCATGTTGATCAAGGTTCTTGATGTTTTTCAAAAAGTTTTAAATTTAGTTTCAAGATCTATTATAAAAGATTTTAAGTTCATTTTTTGGAATGGTTTTGGTTTAAGTGAAATGTTAGAAGCATCTATAAAATGTAATTTCCATTTATATGGAAAATTATGATCTTTTTATGAAGGAAAAAAATACTAAACTCTCTTTATGTTTAAAAAGGGATAATGTTTTAATGATTAATGAATTAACATAAAAATTATATATAGTAAATATAATTATGCAATTTATTTATAATTCAAGTAAATTGTGAATATGTGAGATTCACATATTCTGAAATAGATTTTTGTGTTTTCAAAATCTAGTTTTACATTTTTTAATTTTAATATTCATAACTTTTCAATTACTTTTAACTTTTTTTAATTTTACTTACAAATTTTACAAATTCAGAATTTAATTTTACAATTTTAAATTTAAAAAATCACCCTTTTTATATTTTAAAACCACCAATTTTAATTTACAAAACTTGTAATAAAAAAAATATAAATAAAACATAATATCTACCTACATAAAATAAATTAATTTAATAATAACATTATTATTTAAATTTATTTTTTTTTAAACTTTAAAATATAATAATATTAAATTTAAATAAAACATGATATCTACCCACAAAAAATTAATTTAGTAATAACATTTTTATTTTAAAATATCATTTCTAAAAACTTTAAAATGTAATAAAACTAAATTATTCATTTATAACTCATATCCTATTATAAAAATAGCATATTCCATAGTTTTTAAAATATAATTAAACTAAATTATTCATTTATAAGTCATATCCTATTATAAATATTATAAAAATAGCATATTCCATACTTATTTGCAACATCTACTTATGTGAATTTGGAGGTTATGCATCATCATGAGAATTTGTATATCTCATAGTCTTTGTGATTGCAGATTTGAAAGTATTTTTTATATAATAGATATTCTTCATATTTCAAAAGTTTTCAGTTTTCTGATTGTAAAACATACTATTCACACCAATCCTTAATATGGTTGGATTTTTTATCCTTACAAATTTCGAATAAATGACTTTCACATCACCTTAACAACATACTCTCTTATTGAATGTCCTACAACTAAAAGCACACTACTCTATCATTATTATAAATCTCACAATATATAACACGAATCTTTCGAAGTCTGTCTTCTTTTCTTTTTTTTGGTGAGATTCAACGACTTGCATGGTCTATAAAATTAGAGATGAGCCTCAATGTTAAAGTTTCTCCTGTTTGGATTTTAAGATTTGTGCTTTTCTTACAATTTCATCCGAATTTCGTTGCAAGAGAGTGGTTGAAGTTACAATTTTTTATTATTCGATTTATATTTTTATTAAAATTTAACATCCACAAAACCCTATTACATAAATTATACAATCTTACCCTATTACATAAATTATACAATCTTAATAAACAATCTTAATAATAGAAATATGTGATTCTAACAAATCGTAAACTAATTTTGAACACATATCATAAAAAAAAAACAGTAAAAAGTTGAAATCTATTACTCAAAATGTCAAATCCTGAAATCCTATATTTAAAATGTTCTTCTTTTCCACAAATAAGGCCAAATAAATCTCCAAATCAACAAAAACATCAAAGTTCGTTTGATCTTTTATAATATAATACCTGCTCCAGATTAAATTATACAGCGTATCAATGCAGTCGGGTTGGTTTTCAGTCTATTCACAGTGATGGAACAGAGCACAAGATATACGATCACTTGCACACGCAAGTCCCAAATTTTCAGAATGTATCGGGATTCGGCAGTGTCCTACTGGCCCGCCGTCAATACCTGCTTGAAACCCTAGTAGTGATTCCAATCGAGATTGTATTGGACTCATCAACCATGATCCCTGTACCGAAAATCTTATCAGCACACTAAAAGAGAAGAATAGCTGGCGTAACATATGTTTTGGTTGTTATGCTCAACTTCATCCTTATCATCAGCAATAAAGAATACGTTTTTCTCTGGAACATTGATGAGGTGAAGGGGACTGTCGGTATTGCGACAGACATGAAGCGGAATCAACCGTTGAAATCATTTGTGGTGGTAAATGAAGGGCGAGCGACCCTTGAAGTCGTTTGTGGTGGTAAATGAGGGAACATCGGGGCGGGAAGGGTGGAGGGGAACGAAGGCATATGCTACAGTACGTTATTCACCGAATTAGGGTTCAAGTTCTGTTCCAAAAATCTTGTCAGGTTTTTGCAGAAAACGAGCCATGGCTCATCAAAATCTGTCAGAAGTTATAAACATCTCTGAAATGTGGATGTCGTTCGTGGCTATCGGTTTCTTGTCAGTTGCAGATTTTGACTTCTACAACCTGGCAAAGAAAAAGAAAGACCTTGAAACTTGATAGTGATCCGGATTTTGACGAGTGTGGTGCCGGATTTCGGTCTGATAAAGTGCAGAACTTGCAAAATGAATTATAGGCTTAAAAGAGTACTAAAAGGATAGGTATTGGAGTGGAGCTCTCATGAAAACTGATCTCGTGGTGATGATTGCAGAGAGGACTGAGATTAAAGATATCTGGCCAGAGGAGTAAGAACTGGCCCAAATTCAGAAAAATAATCTCAGTCTGAGGATTTGGGTAGGTTGATACGCAGTGATCAGGAGTTGGGTTATTTATATTTTGGGAAATTTTTGTGAAGAACCTCACGATGGAGCCAAAAAACATAGAATTTGCTAAATCTCAGTAGCCTCATCTACAATCGGGATTTTGAAGAAAAATATTCGGTCGCCATGGATGGGAGTAATTCTATGTTTAGCTGGGCCAAGACTGAGGAGAAATATCATATTTACAAGCTCCCTGGGCTACAGAAATCTGAAAGCATTTATGATCGTTGTGAGTCGATGGAAGATTTTAATGAGGAGGATATATGGGGCGGTGTTAATGATGCTGAA
>JASDQU010588810.1:29803-46460 GCA_032191745.1 Picea mariana
CATGAGTATTGGGTAGGTAAATTATTGTCTAGTTTCTTGACTGAAATTTTTATAGCCTGGCTGAATGGTTGGTTGATTGAATCCATGACCCTCATCCTCTCGCATGTCGTGACCACCCTGTGTGATGATTGTGACCTTGAGGTTGTTATCTTTCGTCCCTAGCACGCCAGTCCTCACCCGAGCAGTTGGCCAGGAGCCTGATCTACGGTCATCACCTTAGTCTTAAAATACCTATGGATCTCAACGCTCTTATGTGCGAGGATGGTGAAGCGAAGGACGAACTCAGTCGTCTACCCCTTCTGATTGTTCTTGGTTGACTGATGGTTTTGCGCTTTCTGGTGATGGATTTTTCTGCGTTGGTTGATTCATGGCCGAGTGATATGCCTTATGCTTCTTGTGACTGATTTTCCTGCCTAGATTGTTCCTCTTCTATATGGTTACCCTCCGCATTTTCCTGTGTGAATGTTTATCATTGCAAAAACACTTATCTATGTGTTTCCAGTTCTTGGTATTCTCGGCATCCTACCCAGAAATTCCATTCAACAAATCCCCTTAAATTTTGTTGTAGACCATGCTTTTATTCCACGGTGTTTTTCTGGCATGCTACACAGAAAATTCCTGCATTGATGAGCATCATAACATTGTTAGACATAGAATTAAGAAGAGGCAGCGAATTGGTATGAGAGTGATTATATTATTCATTGACAGTGGTTTTATTCTCTCTTGTGGCTGCGTTCTATCAGTAGTAATTGACTGCAACTTTTAAGTAGGTCAACGTTTGGTCACTATGCTGGATAGCATTACTAAGTATGGCGTTTGATAGCGATTCATACAACTATTAATCATTGACAACTTTTATATTCGGTGGGTAGAGATATAACTAGCGATTTAACATTGCGGACAATAAACACTATTGACGACGATCCTTGGTTATACAGTGTATAACGATTTCCTTTACACTGTTAATTTTATCACTTATTCTTAATTTTTGGAATTAAATTCTGATCAAAGATAGCCTTCCTGTCTTGAGCGATCCAATAGGACTCCATGGGCGGGCTTCGGCACTTGGATAGTTGACCTGATGATGAAACTCAGGTGTGGCTTGATTAGAGTTAGAAATGGGGATTGAAAGACCCAATATTTTTATTTACTTGTAAAAAGGGGGCGACTATGGTGGAACGGGGAGTGCGGTGGACGTGCGTGAAATCTTTTACATTTGGTGAATGATGGGGAGTTGGGACGGGGACTGATAATAAAAATGGTTAAACCTGATATCAATTTTTTTTTATCCCTCTGCGTTTTCCCTTTTTCACCGAAATTCTGTAACCTGGAGGCCACTCTTAACCACTGGATGAATGCGCTTCCTTATGGAATACTTAGCGCCAATTTTATCTGGTGGTGGAAGTGAATTAGCCTCTGCTCTTTCGCATCCTTTGCCAGCCTAAACATTAAAATCTTGTGAAGAGAAGTTACCTTGGATACAAATTGTTTTATTTTAATGGTCAGCAACTGAATCGCTCGTGGTCATATTTGACGACTAGCTCTCCTGGTCAATTTAGGAAGGTTTAGCGACCTTTACCTTTGTTTTCTCCATTTTACACAGCAAACCCATAGTGCTCTACCCACCGTGTTTGGGTAGCGATCTTTCAGTGACTGCAATTCTTCTAAAAGCAACGTATCCCAACATTACCATAACTACAGGCAATATCTTTAATCAGACTACGTCACCCGAATTATTGTGCCTGTAACTGATTAATTAAATCACAATAGTGGTGGAAGACTGCTTTAACAGTAACATGTGTTATTCTCATTGCAATCTTAATCTATGTTGCTTACTTAGTATAAGACACCTGCAACATCTCTAGTTTAAAGCATTGCGTCTAATATTTACTAATTATAGCTTCTTCAACTGATTGCCTTTGAAATTGCCCCGACTCTTTTAGAGCCTGTTAAATCTATTCTTGATTTTTTCTTCTTTTTGATTGACCTTATAAATCAACCAAAGTGAGAACTGGAAGACTACTTAAAACTGATCTTTTTCTTGAGAGAAAGATTAAACCTCTCATAGTTTTGTAATGGAGACTTTCTGATCATTTAATAATTTTGTACAATGTGGAATTTCTCTTTTCCTCTAATAAAATACTCTGCAAAATCACACTACAATATTGTGGAAGTTTATTGGAAGCATCAATCTGCATCCCACCAGTTAAAAGCTTCAGCTTAATCGAGGACCTTTTTCAAATTTTTCAAGGTGTTAGTTAGAAGTCCACTTCTTGCACACGGGTCACACTTTAAGATAGGGTTACCTTGTTCGTCATAGAACAGTTCCACGGTCGTGCACTTAGGAGCTACGCTTTATCTTTTAGCAGGCCCTGGTGGACCTACTGTGTTGTTGTGAAGACTCCCTTCCCATGTTACTATGGGCCATTAGAGAAGCCGGGTAAAAATCCTTGGGGATTTCGCCTTTTGTTGTTCTATGATTTTTAGAGTGGCAAACTATGGAGAACAAGGATGACTGGCTTATAGGCATCCTTGTTTTTATTTGTTCTAAGCAAGGTTTAGGTTTGGGACTCCCTTGGGCAGATATGAGTTAGTGGGAAGATGGGTGAGATGCCCTACATGAAGTGAGGTTCCGTTGTTGCTTTGACATGGAAATTACTTGTTGACATGAACCTCTTTGTTAATTCATCCTTTGAAACACTGTTCATTAGATTTGGTTGGTTGAGAGAGAGACCTTAAGTATTTACCAGTCATCCCACCTCCACCCTAACTGTCCATGGTTCATAGTTTTCCCTGATCTGAAGTACAACAGTTTTTTGCAGTGAATTGGTAAGTTGAGGTCGGTTGGAGAACAACCTATAAGCATTTTTGTCTCAATAACAACTCAATTTTCTCCAGGTGGATGTTGAATTGCCTTTATGTTTATTTCGTTCATATGTTAACTTCATCATTTTGTTCCCAGTGTTATGTGTGCCTAAACTTGCTCTTTGCTTGATTTCGTCTTTAGTTGCGTAGTTCAAAGGTTGTCATCATTAACTTCTTCCTAAAAACAAAAAAAAAACTTTGCACTGTCTGCTTCGCTCGTAGCCGTGACGATGGGGTACGTTACATGTGGTATCAGAGCCAAGTTCAACTCTGTGACTATGGATTGCCATGTTTCCACTGTAGTAAACCTTGGAGTTGACTTAGCGCTACTAAAAACTTTAACATGTTCTTGTGGTGATGTCTATTAGCAAACGTCACAAGGGGTTGTAGCGAGTGCTGTGGACGGAGGTGTGACGCCTCTAGAAGTGTCGCACCCTCGGAGTCTAACCCCAAGGAGAGGAACAAGTCCTTGGGCTGGATCCGATTTTATATTGGATGATGATGGTTGACAAGGTGCTTTAAGGGAATGTCAAAGGCCTTGATTCACATTCTTTACTAAGATAAGGCCAGGGCACCTATACCCCGGAGGGTTCACAGTGGGCCCAGCCAGAACCGTTAGTTTTCACTTCGAACTTGAGATGGTCAATATCTGAGTTCTTTGGTGCCCCAAATGATGCACCCGCCAAGGCATGGCGGGAGAGTATGGAAATGTACTTGCGCTTCACAATTATCTTCCAACACAAAGGTCAGCATGGTGGTCCTCCACTGAAGGGGAGCGTCCTTCCTTGGTGGAAGACGCTCCTATCATTTTTATTATGACTGTCGAAGATGTGTCTTGGGAACTGTTCGAGGAATGGTTCCAGGAGAGGTATCCTTCTGAGGAATTTGTTGAGCGTCAACTCAACGATTTTGATGCCTTGCGACTAGGAAGCCGCACGGTGCCCGAGTACGAGGCCCATTTTGGAGGGGCTTCAGTGTGCTTCGCACCAAAATACCTAGAAACATAAGGTCAAGAAGTTCGAGTTGGGTCTTATTGTTAGAATTCAACTTCTACTTCGGGTACCAGGATTTACTGGACCAAAGAAGTATGTTGGACTGTGAGGAGAAAGAATACCAAAGCAACTGCCTAGAGGAAATGGGCGAAGAATCTCGATCAGCCGAACCCACTACCGTGGAAAATTTGGGCAAGGCCCTTCAGATTCATGCAGCGGTGAATAACTGCTAGGCAGAGCACCAGTCGACTGTGCTCGAGACGACCAATACCGTCACAGACCAGACTCTTAGTATTTGATAGATCTCGGTGCTACCGATAGTTTCATTTCTGGTGCAGCGCTAAGAAGGATTAAGGTAAAGGCAGTCGAACAGGACGAGTTTAGCTTCATGGGGATGGCTTTGGGAGCCAAACAGAAGGTTGGAGGAAAGGTTACGGGCTGTGTCCTTAACTTGGGAGAGTTTGTCACAAGGTCCAACCTATACGTCATGATCCTAGGATCTTATGATGTTGTGATTGGTATGGACCAGTTGGATTCGCATGAGGCGATACTCAACTATGAGACGAAATGGTTGAGCTTGGTCGATGACGAGGGATAAAGAAGTATGATTGTAGGACGGAACCAAGGAGTTTCCCAGAGGTTCATCTCTTCCTTACAACTATGGAAGAGTATGTGCAAGGGGTGCGAGGTTTAAGCAATCCTTGCGTTAAACAAGAAGGGAGTAGCCAAAGGTGTAGGACACCTTCCATTGGTGAAAGAGTTTGCGGACATATTTCTAGAGGAGTTACCTTTGATACCACCAGAGAGGGAGTTGGAGTTTACCATAGACCCGAAACCGGGGACTGAACCGATAGAAAGAACGCAATATCAGATGTCGACCGCGGAGTTACAAGAGTTGAAAATGCAACTGAAGGAGTTGTTGGACCTGGGACTGATACGTCCTAGTGTGTTCCGTGGGATGCACCTACTATTTTCATATGAAATAAGGACAGATCATGGAGGCTTTGCATTGGATATTGTCAACAGAACAAGGCCATGATCAAGAATCAGTATCCATTGCCAAGAATTGAAGACCTGTTTGATCAAATGAAGGGTTCGACGGTGTTCTCCAAGATTGATTTGCGATCAGGGTATCACCAGTTACAGATCAATGAGGATGACGTCCCTAAGACTGCCTTTAAGACGAGGTTGGGACATTACGAGTTTACCGTTTTATAGTTCAGACTGACAAACGCCCCTGGGGTATTTATGAGTTTGATGAATGGGGTGTTCCGCGAGTACTTGGACAAGTTCATCCAAGTATTCATTGACGATATTTTGATTTACTCTCGTATGATAGAGGAGCATGATGAGCACTTGTGCTTGGTACTACAGTGTTTGTGAGAGCACAAATTGTATGGGAAGTTGTCCAAATGCTCTTTTTATCAATCGAGGATTCACTACTTAGGGCATGTCATCTCCGACGAAGGTATCGTCGTGGATCCAACCAAGGTCGAGACTATTATGGAATGGCCTGTGCCGACGAATGTCATGGAAGTGCATAGATTTATGGGTTTAACAGGATACTATCGATGGTTTGTCGAGGGATTTTCGAAGATAGCAAATACGATCGCGGAATTGCAGAAGAAAAACAAGAAGTTTGTTTGGACTGAGAAATGCGCGGAAGTATTTCGGAGGCTTAAAGAGTTGTTGACGACAACATCGATACTAAAGGTCTCTGACATGGATGCGGACTTCTTGGTATGCACAGACGCATCCAAGGAAAGTTTAGGCGGAGTCTTGATGCAAGACGGACGAGTGATTGCTTACATTTTGAGGAAACTGAGAAGGTATGAGGAGAACTACGCGACGCACGATTTTGAGTTATTATCCATCGTATATGCCTTGAAGGTTTGGAGACACTACCTTGTTGGATGAAAATTTGAACTAAAGACTAATCATTGTGGACTACAACACATTTTTACGCAAAGCGACCTGAACGCCCGACAACAAAGTTGGTCGGAATTGCTTAGCGAGTATGAATTTGAGATTACTTACATAAAGGGAATAGTGAACTGAGTGGCAAATGCTTTGTGTCAGAGACCACACATCTTTTCAGTGTTGCCTCTTAAGACGAATCTACGTGAGAAGATTCTCACTTTACAACGTGATGATGACTGGTACAAAGAGGTCGAGGGTTTTTTTGGACAAAACACATTGATGGTACCACAATATGAGGGATTTTCATTTGATAGTGATGGGTTATTGAGGTTTAAAAGTCAAATTTACGTATCGCCAAACGCCGAGTTGAGGATGTTGATCCTGAGCGAGGCTCATAGAGCAGTTTACATGGCTCACCCTGGAGTCATGAAGATGAGGGAAGACCTTAAACCCTTATTCTATTGGATTGGAATGAAGGCCAACATAGTCAACTATGTGGCCAGATGTCTGGAGTGCCAACGAGTAAAGGCTGAACATAGACACCTAGAAGGATTACTACAACCACATGCCATTCCAAAATCGAAATGGGAGGTTATTTCAATGGATTTTATTGTTTGATTTCCACTGATGGCAAGGAGACATGAATCGATTTTCGTAGTAGTAGACACTTTGATGAAAAGTGATCACTTTATTTCTGTGCGTACGACGTATCAGGCACCTGACATTGCTAGAGTTTTCATTAGTGAGATTGTGAGGTTGCATGGCATTCCTAAGAGGATTATATCCGATCGAGGATCGGTGTTTACCGGACGATTTTGGACGAGTTTCCAAGAGGCCTTGGGAACCCAACTTAACTTTAGTACTACGTATCACCCAGAGACTGACGGACAGATGGAATGAATGAACCAAACCTTGGAGGACATGTTGCTCATGTACATGATGGACCAACAAAAGTGTTGGGAATAATTCTTGCCACTAGTAGAGTTCGCTTACAACAACAGTTACCAGAGCACCATTAAGATGGCGCCTTTTGAGTTTCTTTATGGGCGACCGTGTTAGACGCCCTTGAGTTGGCAACGACTTGAGGATAGAGTCCTAGTGGGACCAAAATAGATCCATGAAATGGAAGAGCAAATGCAAACCATAAGACAAAGGATTAAAGAAGCGTAAGATCGACAAAAAAGTTATGCCGATGCACACTGAGTCAACTGTAGTTATGAGGACGACGATCGATTCTTCTTACTGGTTAAACCACATAAGAGTTCAATCAAGTTTGGGAATTGAGCTAAACTCTCTCTTAGGTTCGTGGGACCTTTCGATATTGTGGAGAGAAAGGCGCCCGTGGTCTATCGACGAGCCTTGTGATTCCTTGAGGCGTATGCACGATGTTTTTCATGTATTTGTTTTGATAAATTACATTAGTGATCCTACACATGTGATTGACATGATTTCCTTATAGGTATCGGATGAGGGAGAGCTCACGGCTTAGCCGGTCCACATCTTAGATCATCGTGTTCGACAGTTACAACATCAAACGATATATCAGGTCAAGGTCTAGTGGGACAATTATAGTCCGCATTTGGTGACTTGGGAGGACACATATGATATGCGCCAGCAGTTTCCATTTTTGTTTGATAGATAGACATATGATACTGTGATACACTTATTTCGACATTTATACTGAGAAACTTCGGGACGAAGTTTAGACCAAGAGGGGTGTATGTAACATCCTGCTCTGGCACACTGAGAAAACTTACTCTCTAAGGACACTTGCTCGCAAGTGATCCAGACTATTACGATATTAAAATATTTGTCCTTGATTATGATGCGTTATGGTAGATGACATGATGTTTTACTACACTGACATAGACAGGTGCTATTAATTCATTTTTACTGAGTGTGCAGGGTTTTGGACCTTGAGGATGCAGAGGCATCGACAAAACCTCTTGGAATTCGGATCGAGTCAAGGAGTGTGCTATTGGGATTTGATTGTTTTACTGTGATTTTAGTACATTTGATTAGATGATATGATGTGGACATGTTCTGACATGATTATTGATGATGCAGGCTAACGATAGCTTGCTGACTAGACTCAGATATGGAGTAAAGGGGCCACAACGACTACCAGAGAGGTTGAGGGAGAGGTGTGGACAACAGCCCTGCCACAGCCTACTAGAACTCCCGCCGTGGCTCGAACTATAGGTTAATGATTACCTAGTTCAAGAGGACCCACGATGCGGTGAGGACAGACTACAACAGTCGCTCACAATGATTCTAAGGGGTGCACAATAAGGCGGGGGCCTTATTCCTTAGAAGCCCTTAGTCTCCCATAAGTTCACCTGGCAGAGTGTTGACTCCGCGGGTTATTGATGTCTACCAATCAGTCAAGAGGCAAGTGGCACCCTTGGAGCACGTGGTGCATCCTGAAGGGCACGTCGCGTAAAAGAAACAAAAGAGACAAGTGGCACCCTTGGAGCACATAGTGCATCCTAAAGGGGACGTCGCGCAAAATAAACAATAGAGGCGAGTGGCACCCTTGGAGCACGTAATGCGTCCTGAAGGGCACGTCGCGTTGATGATGATAAATGAACGAACCTAGATGGCCCTAAGACAAGTATCACATCACGAAATTTTAAAACAACTTCCCTAATTAAGTGTCGCCTAGTCCAGAATCTAAGTTCCAAGTCAAAAACTTCTCTAGGGATAAAATTTGTCTATCATTAAGAAAATATCTCTATAAAGATAAAATGATAAAGTTAAAAAAAAAAAAAANAAGCAATAATTGTGGACTTCATAAATTTTTGGGTAAAATGAAGAGAGTAAGAACTTAAATAAAATCTGTGAATATCAAAGGTAAAGTAGAAATTAATTATTTAACTTGTGAAAGTGTAAAAAGATATTAAATTAATAATAAAAGGAAAATAGGGTAAATTACACAACTGCCATTTTGGCTCTAATAAAAAGGGGAAAGAAGGAAATATAAAATCTAGGAAACTAGGGAATGGAGGTAACATAATAAGGGAAAGAGGGGAACTTATGGTAAAAAGTGAGGTCAACTTATTAAAGAATATGCAATTAAGAACCTTCTAAATTGAACTAAATTAACAACTTCATTTTAGGGAAAGTATTTAAAACCTGTAAGGGAATCTAGGGACACCTAGGAGTAAATTTAGAAGTAACTCTAGGTGGGTGAGGGAAATGAGACAATTAATAAATAAAGAAAATAATTATTGGAGGAAAGTAGGGGATGAATGACACTTGTATGAAGGAGAAATTTTAGAAGTTTGTATTTAAAACTTAAATTAAATGAGATTTAGGGAAAGATTGGAAGTTCTCAAACTCTATAAAGGAGAGGAAGGACGAGGAAGAAGGGCGTCGACTGGTAGCGTAACGTTACACTGCCAGATTAGTGACTTGACTTATTTACTTGTGGGAGTTGGGATTTCCCAGCTCAGAGAGGAGTGGTAGCTCGGCCTTGTGAGGTGAGCTAGGAGCTAGACATACCATCTGGATAGTGTGTGGCCCCTTTGTGGCTCGGGGGGCTAAGGGAGAAGCAGAGTACCCCTAGTGCTGGCTGGGAGGTACTGGTGTAGTCTCGACGGTCGTCAAGCGGGAGCGGCACGGAGCGCACAGACGTAATTCGAGGCAGGCGATAAGGAAAAGGTATGTTTTTTGGTTGAATGATATAATGTTGTAGGATGTATGTTTTGGATTTGCATGAGTATTGAGTAGGTAAACTGTTGTCTAGTTTCATGACTGAAATTTTTATAGCCTGGCTAAATGGTTGGTTGATTGAATCTGTGACCCTCATCCTCCCACATGTCGTGACCACACTGTGTGATGATTGTGACCTTGAGGTTGTTATCTTTCATCCCTAGCACGCCAGTGCTCGCCTGAGCAGTCGACCAGGAGCCTGATCTACGATCGTCGCCTTATCGTTAAAAGACCTATTGATCTGAACGCCCTGATTTTCTGTGCGAGGATGGTGAAGCGAAGGATGAACTCAGTCGTCTACCCCTTCTGATTGTTCTTGGTTGACTGATGGTTTTGTGCTTTCTAGTGATGGATTTTTCTGTGTTGGTTGATTCATGGCCGAGTGATTGGCCTTATGCTTCTTGTGACTGATTTTCTTGCCTGGATTATTCCTCTTCTATACGGTTACCCTCTGCATTTTCCCGTGTGAATGTTTATCATTGCAAAAACACTTATCTATGTGTTTCCAGTTCTTGGTATTCTCGGCATCCTACCCAGAAATTCCATTCAATGAATCCCCTTAAATTTTGTTGTAGACCATGATTTTATTCCGTGGTGTTTTTCTGGCATGCTACAAAGAAAATTCCTGCATTGATGAGCATCATAACATTGTTAGACATAGAATTAAAAAGAGACAATGAATTGGTATGAGAGTGAGTATATTATTCATTGACAGCGGTTTTATTGTCTCTTGTGGCTGCGTTCTATCAGTAATAATTGACTGCAACTTTTAAGTAGGTCAGCGTTTGGTCACTATGCTAGATAGTGTTACTAAGTATGAATTTTGATAGTGATTCATACAACTATTAATCATTGACAGCTTTTATATTCGGTGGGCAGAGATATAACTAGCGGTTTAACATTGCGGACAATAAACACTATTGACGACGATCCTTGGTTATATAGTGTATAACGATATCCTTTACACTGTTAATTTTATCACTTATTCTTAATTTTTGGAATTAAATTCTGATCAAAGATAGCCTCCCTGTCTTGAGCGATCCAATAGAACTCCATGGGTGAGCTTCGACACTTGGATAGTTGACTTGATGATGAAAGTCAGGTGCGGCTTGATTAGAGTTAGAAATGGGGATTGAAAGATCCAATATTTTTATTTACTTATAAAAAGGGGGCGGCTATGGTGGAACGGGGAGTGCGGTGGACGTGCGTGAAATGTTTTTCATTTGGTGAATAATGGGGAGTTGGGACGGGAACTGATAATAAAAACGGTTAAACCTGATATCGAATTTTTTTTTATCCCTCTGCGTTTTCCCTTTTTCACCGAAATTTCGTAACCTGGAGGCCACTCTTAACCACTGGATGAATGTGTTTCCTTATGGAACACTCAGCGCCAATTTTATCTGGTGGTGGAAGCGAATTAGCCTCTGCGTCTTCGCATCCTTTGTCGGCCTGAACATTAAAAGCCTGTGAAGACAAGTTACCTTGGATATGGATTGTTTTATTTTAATGGTCAGCAACTGAATCGCTCGAGGTCATATTTGACGGCTAGCTCTCCTGGCGAATTTAGGAAGGTTTAGCGACATTTACCTGGGTTTTCTCCATTTTACACAGTGAACCCATAGTTCTCTACCCACCGTGTTTCGGTAGCGATCTTTCAGTGACTGCAATGCTTCTGACAGCAACATATCCCAGCCTTACCATAACTACAGGCAATATCTTTAATCAGACTCCGTTACTCAAATTATTGTGCCTATAACTGATTAATTAAATCATGACAGTGGTGGAAGACTGCTTTAATAATAACGTGTGTTATTATCATTGCAATCTTAATCTATGTTTCTTATTTAGCATAAGACACCTACAACATCTCTAGTTTAAAGCATTGCGTCTAATATTTACTAATTATAGCTTCTTCAACCTATTGCCTTTGAAATTGCCCCGTGTCTTTTAGAGCCTGTTAAATCTATTCTTGAGTTTTTCTTCTTTTTGATTTACCTTATAAATCAACCAAAGTGAGAACTAGAGGACTTCTTAAAACTGATCTTTTTCTTGAGAGAAAGATTAAACCTCTCATAGTTTTGTAATGGAGACTTTCTGATCATTTAACAATTTTGTACAATGTGGAATTTCTCTTTTCCTCTGATAAAATACTCTGCAAAATCGTAGTACAATAATGTGGAAGTTTATCGGAAGCATCAATATGCATCCCACCAGTTAAAAGCTTCAGCTTAATCGAGGACCTTTTTCAAAATTTTCAAGGTGTTAGTTAGAAGTCCACTTCTCGCACACGGGTCACACTTTAATATTTTCAGAGGGTTACCCTGTTCATCACATAACAGTTCCACAGTCGTGCCCTTAGGAGCTATGCTTTAGCTTTTAGTAGGTCCTGGTGGATCTACCGTGATGTTGTGAAGACTCCCTTCCCATGTTACTATGGGCCATTAGAGAAGTCGGGTAAAAATCCCTGGGGATTTCTCCTTTTGCTGTTCTCTTATTTTTAGAGTGGTGAACTATGGAGAACAAGGATGAATGGCTTATAGGCATCCTTGTTTTTATTTGTTCTAAGCAAGGTTTAGGTTTGCGACTCCCTTGGGCAGATATGAGTTAGTGGGAAGATGGGTGAGATGCCCTACATGAAGTGAGGTTTCGTTGTTGCTTTGACATGGAAATTGCTTGTTGACATGACCCTCTTTGTTAATTCGTCCTTTGAAACACTGTTCATTAGATTTGGCTGGTTGAGAGAGAGACCTTAAGGATTTACCAGTGGTCCCACCTCCACCCTAACTGTCCATGGTTCATAGTTTTCCCTGATCTGAAGTACAACAGTTTTTTGCAGTGAATTGGTAAGTTGAGGTCGGTTGGAGAACAACCTATAAGCATTTTTGTCTCAGTAACAACTCAATTTTCTCCAGGTGGATGTTGAATTACCTTTATGTTTACTTCGTTCATATGTTAACTTCATCATTTTGTTCCCGGTGTTATGTGTGCCTAAACTTGCTCTTTGCTTGATTTCGTCTTTAGTTGCGTAGTTCAAAGGTTGTCATCGTTACCTTCCTCCTAAGAACAAAAAAAAAAACTTTGCACTATCTGCTTCGCTTGTAGCCATGACGATGGGGCACATTACAGATATTGATAAATTTTAAATCTTATTTCAATAAAATTGAAGTTGAATCTAGGACAATGTTTCTACTATTGCAACAACTACAATATTAAAATTATTATTTTATTTCATGCTAATAATTATTTGAATATATTTAACACAATAATGAAACTTTAATATCGAGAAATATTCCATTAGAAAATGAGTAACAAAATTGAAAATACATATATATAATTTTAACATCTTTTTAAAATTAAATTTTAAACATCTTTGTAAATTTTAAGCATTATTCTTTTTTATTGAAAAAAAAAAAATAGTACTACTATAGTAATCTGAAAATACAATAAAAGTCAATGTTAGAGCAAATGTTTATCATGGATAGGGTATTGATTTATTCCACTTTCATGTTTAGTTTGGGCTTGAAGGAAAACATAAATGTATTAAAAGTTTTTCATATCCACAACTATAAAGTGAGTATTATTAAGTTTTACAGTTTAGTTTTAATTTTATAGTGATATTTTGAATAAATATAATGAAAATATTTGTAAGAAATTATGTATTTGTAATAAATGAATAAATATATTTACATTTTAATTTAATATAATTCTAATTTAAAGCTCTCCTTTTAGGACACTGGTTTCCAAGCTCCCATTTCTTTGATGTTGAAGCTCCCAAAAGAGTTCCCAGCCAATTGGAGATGTTCCCAACTAGTTCCCAAGCTTCCAGAACTTCGAGAGCTTGGGAACTAGATGTTGGAAATGCCTGGAGCGGTTTCCGTGCAACTATGAAAAATGGAGCGGTTTCCGTGCAACTATGAAAAAAACAGTTAAACAACACCATTAATAATTCTAATTAAAACAAATGAATTGAAATTAATAACAAAGGAAAACCAAAATTTTACAAAAGGTTTTATAAAAGCACATTCCACATTGTTTACTTATGTTTATACAATGGACAGAACGATATAATAGATAGGCCTTTAAGAATTCCCTTTAGCTACTTTTTTCCCAACGGGAAAATTCCTCAATTATATAAAATATAATTTGTTTTCATAACCAAAAAGATACAAACTCTGCTATGTGTAGTCAGCTGGAGAATTAATGTATGAAGTTGAGGTGCTTTTTTCTATAATAGTCTTTCTACCAGAGAAGTATGTAATTCTACTAGTATTACCGGGAATATCTCTGGTTGTGCTGTAGATTTGCAAAAATATAAATGTAATGGTCTTTTTCCAGGAGATATAACATATGTCTTTCTTAACTTTGTAAAGAAAACAATTGAAATTAAAATAGAGTTATGTAGAGAGGGATGGGGGGAGGGGGCGAAGGGGGGGCTTGTGATCATCAATCCATAAACTGTAATTTAGGATTGCCACTTTTTTTGAAGCGTCATCTTTGAAAGATGATCCGCTGAATTGTTGTGCTCACGATAAATGTGGTTGTAGATGAGTTTTCTGAAAGTGGGTTGTAGCATTCTGATTCTGTCCTTCCAGGCCATAAGGGAGATAGCTTGGAGGTCTGTCATGTTGTTCAACCACTGTATAATTGTTTTGGAATCCCCAAGCACCTGAAGGACATCAATATGGAGTCTAGAGGCCAAATATAATGTGGCCTAGGCACCCAAAATCTCGGCCCTGGTGTTGGTGCCTAGGCCACAGTTGAAAGTACATTTGTAAAGAGTGTTTTGCATGTTTTTGATCAACCCTCCAGCACCACTCTGAGTGCCATTTGAGAGTGCAGCTCTATCAAACCAACCTATATTGGTTTCGCCTAAAACAATATCCTTCCGAGTATGTTGAAGAGATGGTTTGAGGACACGAGTAGCATTCCAAGTGTTGTAAATTCCTAGAGCTTTGCAACACTTATGGAAGGACTCCCATTTTCAAATATTGATTTGTTTTTTTCCAACCAAGTTGTCCAACAAATGAGGGAAGGGAGATGTGAGTGTTTATGATCCTTTTGAGCCAAAGTATCAAGACAGTTTGGGAGTGAGTTTCCATTCCAAGTGGTTTGTATATTTAAAATCAAAACAACTTTTTCCCAAACCTGTCTCGTAAAAACACAGTTGATGAACAGATGATCAACAGATTCATAATCATTTTTGTAGAGGTGAAAAATATTAGGTCCCAACCATCCCTTCTTTAGGAGGATATCCCATGTGTTGAGTTTATATTCTGCCATTAGCCAAGTGAAGTATTTGATCTTCGGCAGAATGTGCCAGGCCCATATCCGATTCCTCCATCCTCTGACATTATTATGCCAAAGTGAATTCATAATTGCAGAGTAAATGTTATGTATAGATATGTTACCTGATCAGTCGCCTCCCGACCACTGTAGAATGTCATCCGAATCGGTGAGTTTGATGCCCGACTGTGTAAGACTTGTACAGAAAGAGTCCCATTTGCGTGCGTGTTTATTGTTGAGGCCAAGTGATGCACTGGTGATCCAACAATCCGGTAGGTGAAAAGATCCGAGGACAGCCCGAATTTGAAACAAAAACCATAAATATTTTGTTTGAAGTTATGCTGTCAACTGTGGGGAAAGTGTAGCTATGTCATCCAAACCGAGGATGCGATCTCGATCTAATATGGTCGAATGTCCCGAACTTGGGCGCCAGGAGAGCCACCTGGTGATCAGACTTTTGTTCTTTGTGATGTTCCTCCAGAAATAAGAGGCCCTTCTAGAGATGGGCGTCTCTGAGGTTAGCTAGTTGCTAACTGTATGGTGGAAGATATACTTATCAAGTATAATGAAGTGCCAAATGCCATGTATATTCAGAGCACGCCAGAGTGAGTTGAATGCAAGGGCTTGGATAAACTGAAAAAGATTTCAAATGTCCCAACCTCCCTTCTGTTTCGGTTTTGCCAAGGTTTTCCAATTGCAAAGTTGTTGTCGATGATGATCAGAGCATCCCGACCATAGGAAGTTGTAGATCATTTTGCGAAGTTTTGTGAGGAACGAGGAAGGTATGGAAGCTAGGGCCATCCAACATACAACCTGTCCTTTAAGTAATGCTTTGATAAGGGTGAATCGGCCTCCAAGCGAGAGCCACCTCATGCACCAATGCCCAATCCTTTTTTCCACTTTGGCAACAAGCCAGTTCTAGTCTGATGTCTTGTAAGAGTCATATTTTACGTGATAGCCCAGGTACTTGAGGCCAAAGGATAGTGGAGTGAAGGTATAGGGGAAAATACCTTTTATCTGATCCAAGATAGTTTGATGTAGATTTGCAAAGTGAAAATTAGATTTGTCCCAATTGATCATCAAACCTGTAGCATTGCATAATTTATATAAGATCTCTTTTATTTCAAGCCATTCTTGAAGAGTTCCATTAGTCATGATGAGGACATCATCGACAAAAAAGAGGTGTAGAATCTTATTGTTCCTAGATACCTTAATACCAGAGATCTTACCTTTGGCTTGTCCTGCTTTCAGGAGCAGGCTCAAAGCTTCCATAACTAGTATGAAAAGGAGAGGGGAGAGGGGGAAACCTTGCCTTAATCCTCTGACCATGCAGAAAAAAGAGGAGGGATCACCATTGAATAAAATGGCCATATTAGCATTGACCACACATCCCATAATCCACTTGATTAAAGGCTGGATGAAACCTATTTGTACTAGGATCAATCTAAGGAAGTCCCAATATATGCAGTCAAATGCCTTTTTGAGGTCCAATTTGAGAATTAGTGGCTTGGAGTTCTTTCTTTTGATACCGTGTAAACACTCCTATGTAGTGCCAATGACATCTAGGATCTATCGTCCTTTTAAGAACCCCAATTGTTCTTTCGAAAGAAAGTGAGAAAGAATGGGCTTGATTATGGAAGCTATAACTTTGGAGATGAGTTTGTAACAAAGATTGCAGAGGGAAATCAGCCTATAATCTCCAAATGATGTGGGGGAAGCTGCTTTGAGAATGACAGTGAGGAAATTCGAGTTTATAGCACCTGTAACCTTTCCATTGAGCCTAGTGTCCTCCACTAATTCCAAAAGATCCGAGCCAACAAGGTCGAAGAAATGTAAATAGAATTCTATAGTCCAGCCATTTGGGCTTGGACTTTTGTCCTTGG
>JASDQU010588810.1:46480-64359 GCA_032191745.1 Picea mariana
GGAGAAATTTTTTAGTGCAGCTGAAATTTCCTGTAGAGTGCATGGCTTGTCTTGTAGAAAAGCATCTTCCCTCATTACTGAGTGTGGGAAGAGTCTAGCCACCGAAACTGAAGACTGCAGATTTGCAGTTGGGTGCTGTTCAAGAAAAGGCTAGAAATAATTCAGTGCTGCAGTTTTTAGAGCTGGCTGACCTATGTGTAAAGTTCCATCCTTAGCTATGATTTCCCAAATGCTATTTTTGTTCCTGCAAGAGCTGGCATACTTACGAATTTTTTTTGTGTTGAGATCGCCCGATTTGAGCCAACTGTTTCTACATCATTGTCTCCTGGTCATTTCATCTTTAAGAAGTAGTTTATTACGTTCCATTTAAAGTTCCTTTAACAAGTGACATCCATCTCCTGTAGTCATTGTGCTAGCTTCTGCAAGAATAAGGGCTCGAATTTCTGTGTCAAGTGTAAGAAGTCGATGAGCATTTTGCTAGCGGAAAGTGTAGGCCCACGATTTTATACGGTCTTTTATTGTTTTGAGCTTCCATACCAACTGGTGTTGAATGCACGATTCTGATAATAATTGTGGGTCCGTCCAGACTTCAGATACAATGGTGTTAAAATCTGTCTCTATGAGCCAACCCGCATTAAGTTTAAAAGGGTATGCAATCTTGCGGGTAGAAGAAGTCAGCTACAGGATGATCGGCGCGTGGTCGGACAAGTATGGAAGACTTACCCAAGATCGAATCGTATCCTCAAGGAAAAATGTAATGTTATGAAATGAGGAAGTGATCTAATCGCTTTGAAATGGAATCTGAGCCTGCTCGCCCATTGCGTCAGGTTCAAAATCTATTAAGTGATGAGTAATAAACAGATTTGAGAAAAAATCTGCGAGAGGGTCATGTGATGTAGAATCCCCCCAAATTTCGCCCACAGAATTTGTGAAGTTAAGGTTGCCAGCTATGATCAAGTTGTCCAGATCTAGAAGTCCCCTGGCTTCAATATTCTCCCAAAAGAATTGTCTGTCAGTACACGGTCCATAAATGTTGAGCAGGTTGAACCGGTTGCTTGTAATGCGACTAGTACCAATAAACAATAGGCCTCCACAACATAGATAGGGACAGAGAATAAATTTGTCTGGATCCCAAGACAATTCCGAACCCCCGAAGGTGCCAAGTGAGTTGACAAAGAAGATGTGCCAATTTGTAAAGAACTAATTAAGGAATAATCTGGCCTTTTTGTTGTCTACCCTGGAGGAAAATGATGTCCGGAGAAATAAGAGAAATAATACGTATGAACGAGGAAGATTTTAGGTGGCCTCCCACCCATATGATATTGAGGGAGAGCAAGATCATGGCTTGGATCTTGCTTGGGCTTTCATGCCTCTAAGCTCCCTGGTATCAGTGGTAGTATGTGGAGAAGCCATAGATTGTGATGGAGGATAGTCCACCTTTCTTCGAGCACTGCGGGTTTTGATCGGTGAGTGCTCGAAACCATGTCCTCTGGACCATGTGTAATCTTTATCCAGTGATGCAAGAGTGCTCTCCACAGATCCCAGCTCCGAATCAATAGCAGGTAATCTTTGTAAAATTGGACCCAGATATGTGGGTAGAGGCGTAGGACATAATACTTCTTTGTAGGAAGGTAACATCGTGTCCAAGACAACATCTAAAGTGTTATCTCCAGGTTCAGATTCACTCAACCTCGGAAGACAAAAAGTATCCACCTGATCGGTGGCTTATTCGATGTCACTCCCTGTCGCTTGTCACTAGAAAGAAAGGTGATTTGTAATAAGAGGATGATCGTGATCCTCTTGAGAAAATCTAGAAGAAGGATAAATAGTAACTGGTGGGGATAGTAATGGCTTCTTCGAAGAGAGGGGGAAAAACGAGTGTGGAGGATCCATGGAATGCGATGTATATCCGGTTAGTGAGGATGTAGAGTAGTGGTCGGGGAGAGTAGTAGTTCAACAGGTGATAGGGGGATATGGGGGTGTGATGGGTTAGAGGAGGGCAGTGGGTAATGTGGGATCTCATCAGTATTTTTTGGAGAGTGTAGGGTTATTTGTACATCAGTAGTGAAGGGAGGAGTAGGTATGGTGATAACCGGTCTGGTGAAAGGCTGGCTGATGGATGGATGTGGAAGAGTGCAGTTGTTTATTGAATAAGCCTGTTCCAATTGGGGGTGTAATGGGTCAGAGGAAGGCAATGGATGAAGAGGGATCTCTATAGTGTTATATGTAGTGTGAAGGGTTGTCTGATCACCAATAGTAAAGGGAGGGGTAGATATGGTGGTATTTGGTCTGATGATAGGTTGGTTGTAGGGGGGATGTGGAGGAGTGCAGTCATTTGTTGTAAATGAATCCTGTTCCAAAGTTAGCAGGGGCAAGTTATCGATGAGGTATAATTGTAAAGAGGAAAGAGAGGTGAAAAGAGTCGGACAAATACTTTTAAGCTTACCAGAAATGGTATCCAGAGCAGGTGAGATGCCATCATCCGAATAGTCAGGGAGATGTAGTTGTGGTGGAGAAATAGGTGAGTTCGAGGAGGAGGCTATCTCAAGAATTGAGTCCTTAGATATTTCCTCTTCAATATTTCGAGTGCAAGTCCTTCTCAAGTGGACCGTATGTCTGCAAAGTGTGCATCTGAATGGGATGCCAAGATAGTCTAGCTTCTGATGGGTGATGCGTCCTCTCTAGTCAATGTCCAGGATTTATAGAAGTCCGTCATGGATGTCGAGTTCAACTAGTATCCTTGCCATTTTTTTATCTAGTCCACAGAGGGTCTTTGGGTCCAAACTGATGAACCGACCCAATGTGTTTCCAATAGCCATGAGGGATTTTTCATTCCAAAGATAGAGTGGTAACGTGGGGAGTAATACCCACAGGTGTCGGTAGCGAAAATAGTATTGGTATGGATCGAAACTCACTCTCCATTATTTCAGCATAAGGCTACTATTGTCCATGTTCCATAGTCGATCCAAAATAGCAGTAGAATCCTTAGGGGACTTAAAATGAAAGTGAAGCCAACCTCTCCCAAGATGTGAGAGAGATGGAACATATCCCAGGATGGGATTCCAAGTTTTGTGCATCCATGTGTCCAAGTCCGTGTAGCAGAGATGTCGATAGGATATTCTACCCACTAGACTGCACAATGCCATGGATATGGTATCTTTCAATTCAATGTCAGAACCCATAACTAGTTTCTTCTTGGTTTTTTTGGATATCCACGGTATTGGAGAGGATTTTTTCCCTCCAGGGAGGGGATAACGGGGCTTATGAGAATCTCCAGGAATGTTAAAGCGCTCAAGGGGAGACTGGAAGGCTTGTGATCCTCTAGGAAAATGTAAGTGGTCTCGACAAGGAGAAGATGCAATCAGACAAAAAAAAAAGGAGCCTAGGTAAATGGAGGAGAAATGCTAATCGCTGGAAATAAAGTTCCTGAAGATGTAGGGTGTATGTTATAGGGTGGATTCAGGGATGCAAATGGATTAGGTAGAGTGGAGGAGAGTATTAAGGAATTAGATAATGTAGAGAGGGTGGATGTCCTAGGTATGTGTAAAGAGGCATAGGGTGCAGAGAAAGAGGACAACGAAACGGAGGGAGGGGAAGTCAAATAGTAGATGGTGCATGTGGAGAGCTCATATGTCGATGAGAAAAGTCCTGCACTATTCTAGAGTACTTCGTCATCAACACTCATCAGTGCATTGACTTTTTCCTCCATCACTTTGTATCTCGAAGAAGGAGTAAAAGGTTTTAAAAAAATAGCTAGGGGAGAGAACTCTGAACAATAGGGTCTGTTCAAAGAGAATTTTCGGTAGTTGGATAGTACAATTTGTGCTCTAAATCACAAGTAAGAACGGATGGGTGAGCGTCCTCACTAGAAAATCAACTCAGATTTACCAGGTCCCCCCAAGAAGCCGGGTTCCGTCATTGTTACAGTATTCGACGCCAAGGTTCCTTCATTGTTGCAGGGTTTCGCCATTGTTGCAGTCTTTGAATTCTATGTGCGGACATTTTGATTCTAGGAATATACTTGGTGATCCTTCATCCCACTGCATCTACTATACATTACACACATATACTACCCTACAAAGTATTTTAAACGAAATTCAACATCTCATCCTCTACCCTGTTCCTACTCGAGTTGTTTCTCTCGAGCAATGCTTTCTTTGTAGCGAGGGGCCTTTTCTCTACTGTCTCAATTACTGTGTGCTGATTTGTAGTAACCACATTCTTCTTCAAACGTTGGACAAGTGGAACCAAACCCTAATGTAGCAAGAATTCGATCCCCTTCATTCGATACCTTCATCAAATCTCTATTACTGCTCTTCCCCCTGAATGACCCACGACTCCAAATTCAACATCCTATCCTAGAAAACACTCACACTAGAATTCGACACCAGCATTAACCCTTGCCCCACCCATGAAGAACTTCGTGAGGCACATCAACGGGTGCAAGTCAACTTTATCTACGTAAAAAGAGTGAATGTCCTTAAATACGTTTAAGGAACACTGTCCATGTGGAAGCATTCAAATTTGAAAGTAATCACGATGACTTATCGACTTGTTTATGAACCGAAATGTACAACATGTGTAGTAGGGGTTATTTCTGAAAAAGATGCTCAAGTCGATTTTCTTCATTGCATAACATACCATGGCTACAAGCACCCTAAATCGTAGATCGTGATGCAACTCTCATGGATAGGTGCTCATCAGAATGTCTCTGCTAGTCCTCATAGCCTCATTAATGCATATGAACGATTTTCTTTAGTGTAGGAAAAATCATTCAAATTTTGGTTCGATGGCTATTTTTATTTAGATTTTACTAATTATGGCTTCTAGTTCATTGTTTATTTTTTTTTAATGTAAATAAATAACATGTAATTAAATTAACAAGAAAGTGCATAATGTGCTAAACTAATGAAATAAAAAACTAAAGATACAAAGATAGTAGATAATAGTGCAATAAATAACAAAGAATTAGTTTACTTAGTAAAAGTTTATATAAATTCAAATTCACTAACAACCTATTAAAAATAATTTACAGGTGTCATATCCAAATTAGTCTATCCTCTATACAACAGCAAAAACAAAGAATTAATTAAAAAAAATATAGAATACCATATTTTTAATGTAAATAAATAACATATAATTAAATTAACAAGAGAGTGCGTGATGTGCTAAACTAATGAAATAAAAAACTAAAGATACAAAGATAGTAGATAATAGTGCAATCAATAACAAAGAATTAATTTACTTAGTAAAAGATTATATAAACTCAAATTCACTAACAACCTATTAAAAATAATTTACAGGTGTCATATCCAAATTAGTCTATCTCTATACAATAGCAAAAGCAAAGAAATAATTAAAGAAAATATGAAATACCATTATGAAAATAATTAACAAAAATATTTTTAACTAAACTTTAATTTCACACTCCAACAATCCAAAATACTAAAGCAAGAGAAGTAAAAATAATTTCCAAGTTGTGAGACTAATATACAACAAAAAGATTAAGATTCACTTTCCATAGTCTTTCGGTGCACAAACAAACAACAAAAATCACACTGCAATAGAGATGTCTAACAATAATGTTGGTAAATGATGGCTTCTCTCATTAAAAAATCAATAAATTCCAAGTTGTGAGAGTAATATACAAAAAGAAAGAGTCACTTTCCATAGTCTTCTAGTGCACAAAGGAACAACAAGAGTCAGATTGCAATAGAGATCTCTAACAAAAATGTTGGTAAATGATGGATTCTCTCATTAAGCAATTAAAAGATAAATCATGGAAAGAAAGAACCAATAATGATTTCTTATCCAAACAAAATAGTTTCTATTCTCTCTTAAAAAAAGAAGCACTTTTCTTCATGTAGCAAATTTATCTATAGAAAGATTTGTCTGTAAGTTTTTTCTCCATATAACAAGTTAAGGTTTTGATGAAGAATGTGTTGTGCAGTGGAAGCATAAATTAACCAGATTTAAATGGCACAAATTTTATCACATAGCCAACAACAATCACACAATTTAACACCACGATTTTACGTGGTAAAACCCTACATAGGGAAACATCAATAGGAAAATCATATTCAGTTTATTTATCATTCAAGGGAGAGATTACATCAACCACACACTCAAACTCTCTTTTCCTCTCGACTTTACATGGATTTATAGAAGCTCTTCACAATTTATAAAAGTGATTACACTAATGTGGATCCCAAAAATGGGTGAATTGCTTCAACAACAACATGATATAAATGAGCCTTTGCATATACAAAAAACCACAAAATTGTGGGAAATTTGTTGGCATATCTAAAAAATCTCCACCTTGACAACAATTTACATGAATATCATTTCCAGTTTATTCATCACCTATTTTGCAATCCAAGACAATCCGAACACCACTGCAACTTCTCTAATAACGCTAGTTTCGTGAACACATCTGTATGATTTGCTTGAGTTCAAATTTTATCAGGGATCACTCCACTTCCAACATGTCTTTCAAAATTATGCTTTGAGACATATGTTAAGGTAGATCTCCTTCTATCCAAAATATCTGCAAAATCTAAATTACAATGATCACAAATTAACTCAGTGTAACCATTATAGTTGACACTTGTGCCTCTAAAAATCTGAAGTACCCATTTCACTGCTCCACCTAAATTTTAGACGTGTCTGAAAACATCAACTGAATGCGAAATATCTTCTCTTAACCATTTCATCACATCCAACAAACCTCCTACTATAATGGCACACACTATACAAGACATAACATTTTCTTCTTTATAAACAAGACCTAAACTTGAAGAAAACTTATCATGGAAAGAAATAGGGATATTAACAGGTTTCACAATGTTCATATTGAACTTCATCAATATCAATTTTTGTTGTGCTAACCCCAAATTACCATGTATTATGTGTCTGTGTACTTTTGTGCTCAAAATTTGTTTTGTTAATCCTTGATCCTTCATCTGAAATGTCCTATCGCACTGAGTCTTTATTTCACTGATCTCGTCCATTCTTCGACTTGTAATGAGCATATCATCAGCAAATAAAATCAGGATAGTGAATGTAATATTAACAATATAGTCATGCTTACCCCTTGAAAATTTTTGGCTCACCATGAAGGATTCAAACCTCTTTTATAGTTGCATGGGTACCACTAGGCTATACAATGAATCCTCTACCATGCAAACAAATATTCTGTTGTGATATTGAACTATCCCTTTTGGTTGTTCCATACATACTATATCTTTGTTAATGACGTTCTTGTGGTTAGTAGGATCCCACAAATTACATCCCTTTATACGATCATAACTTGCAGAGATATAAAAAAAGCAAGAATTCAGAAATAAAGACTCTAAGTCTGGAAGTGATTTACAACTTACCAATACTTGTAACTCTTTCTTTCTCATTTAACCTTGTTTCTTCTGCCATAAACATGAAGATAAATCTGTCACTTTAGATGCCACTTCAGTGCTTCCTTCCAACTTATAAACGTTATCAAGCTTTCTTGACTTCATGACTACTAAACTTCCTTTTGACACTTTGAGTGCTCCACCCAGACCTGCACACTTATTTCCACCATAATAAAAAACTCCTAATGGACTCAAATTCAACTTAAGCTCAGGTACATATCTAAGATCCATTAGTTATCTAGAAATACCATCGAACATCGTGATTCTAATACTGGCAACCCCAACAGTTTTATAGGGAACACCATTTCCCATAAACACTACACCCTCATCAACAGATTGGTATGAAATGAACAAGTTTCTATGTTAGCACATATGGTGGGACTCACCCAAATCTAACTTCCATTATTCCTGATATTTTAAACTACTTGAAATGGATAAAACTTCATCAGTCATTCGTGAAGTTGTTGAAGCCAAAAAAAAATTTCCGTATATTTCTCCTCGAATTATTTTCTTTTCTAGCAGTCTTTCTTGAGATTTTTTGTTTTTCCACAGTACCAACATATTTCTCTACCCTTTCTGCCTCTTGACTTATATCACGAATAAATTCTCTCATTCTTCTATTTTTCTTTGGGTCAACCTATAACCAACATCTCCTATGAAGTTTAGGTATTTTTACTAGATTTTCTCTTCATCTCCTTAGACAAAAAATCTCCCACAAGATAATCATAATCCAAAACATTTGTTAGCTAAAGCTAATAGAGGTGACTAGATTATTCCAAGACTCGGGAAATGAGCACAATAGTGTAATAGCCTTATCTTCATCTTCGAATTTAACTTCCATACTAGTCAATTAAACTATAAGGGTATTAAAGGTATTTAAATGGTCATCAACTCTTGTACCTTCTTTCATTCACAAACTGTATAATTTGTTCTTCAAGAAAATTATGCTTGTGAAGGACTTCGTCATATACAAACTTTCCAACTTGCTCCATAAGCCTACTATTGTATCCTCTCCTGGGTATTAAAGAGAACTTCATTTTCCAGACATAGATGAATGGTATTGAGTGATTTTGTGTCCAGTTCTTCCCATTCCTCGTTCATCATGCTTTTTGCAACCCTTGTTGCACCACCAGATCCCACATCTTGGGCTTCCAGAGCTCAAAATTGTTTTTTCCACTAAACGTTTCCATTTCAAACTTCAAGCTTTAAACCTTAGCCATTATCTCAAATCACCTACACTACTTATTATAAATTGAATGTTCTTTAAAATGTGGAGGTATAATCTTTAATTCAAAGTGTGACTATCGAATAATATTCAAGGCATAAAATATTAATTTAAAAAAGTTTAAAAACAATAAAGGAGTATATACTTTAAGACCCTTTAATCAACAAAGGAGGAAACCCCTTGAGTTATTTATTAAGAGAACCCTCCACTCATAAAATAGAAAGACAATTCCTTAAAAGATATATCTCCATGCATTTTGACCAAGGAGGACCATTACTTATAAGGAGGGCAATCCCCCAAACCTGATATGGTGTGTTAAGTGGAGGACACTCCCCCACACTTATGGACAGTGCATCTGGGACACTCCTGTCACCTTGGATGGGGCATGTTTCCCTTTGGATGCTTCATAGGCCTTACACTAGGTTCATCCTGATGTGGAAAAAATAATTTCTGAAGGTAGGGAGTGGGGGATGCCCCTCCAACACTCCTTAGGGAGCGTCCAGGTAAAACTTGACGCCCCTTGGATGGAACTCGACTTCACATGAAAAGTCATGTCCAAAGGTTCTTGAATTCATGAGGATCTGCTAAACTCATCTTGGCAGAGCCAACAACAATCAGACAAATTTAACATCGTGATTTTAAGTGGTAAAATCCTATAAAGGGAACCATCCACGAGACAATGATATTCGGTTTATTTATCGTTCAAGGGATATATTACATCATTGAGACCAATCTTACACACACTCAAATTCTCTTTGCCTCTCAGATTTACATGGATTTATATAAGCTCTTCACAGTTTATAAAATTGATTACATTAATGTGGATCCCAAAAATGGGTGAATTGCTTCAGGAACAACCTTATATAAAGAAACCACTAAATCTTCTACAATCCACAAAATCATGGGAAATTGGTTGGCATATGTCAACAATATCCACCTTGACAACAATTTACTTGAATATCATGTCCAATTTATTCATCAACTATGTTGCAATCCAAGAGAAGTTGAGCATGATTGCAGCTTCTCTAATAACTATTGTTTCATGAACACATTTGTATGATTTTCTCGAGTTTGTATTTTCTCAGGGATCACTCCACCTCTAACATGTCTTTCAAAATGATGCTTTGATACATATGTTAAGGTAGATATCCTTATATTCAAAATACCTGTAAAATCTAAATTACAATTATCAAAGATTAACTCACTGTAACCATTATAGGTGACACTTGTAATTGTTAGGGACCTAACCCCTCACATACATAGAATAATATATTTCCATGTAATAAAGGTCAATATTAATAAGGCCTAGAAATAAGGAAGAATAAGTCCAATGTAAGAAGACCTAGTAGAAGCTTCCGCTTCTAGAAGGATCTTCCTCTGGATGGTTCTTTTGATAGACATATTTAGTATAAATAGGAGTCGAGGGTATGAAAACTTTTGTATTGCATATTATTGTAATAGAGTTTTGCTCTCTTGGAGGTTTCCCCCTTGAAGAGGCAAGTGAACATTTCTCTCAGTAATCAAAGTGCTCTTTCTGGTATTATTCTGGTATCATATTGGTATTATTGTGGTGTTTTTCTGGTTATATTGTTGTTCATCTGTCATTTCTAGCTATCTATTTATGTTCTGCATACTTTTTTATATCTAGAATATTACAAGTGGTATCAGAGCACCTTCCTCGGCAAAAAATTGTGGGTAATTTTTTTTAGGGTAGAGACATATTTTGGCGTCTTTAAGCTATAGAGATACATCGTTACGTGCATAAACCCGTGGTCAAGGATTCATACACGCAACAAATACAAGTTGTACTTAAGCGCACATCTATTGGCCACCCTTGTAACCCCTGTTGGTACCCCTTCAAGTGGTAGCGCATCAAATAACACCTCTATATGGATCGACCTAGATCTCTTGAATCCCTCCATAGATAAACTGATCGACCGCCTGACTTCTATAGTGCCACCGAGAACAACACTCGAAAAGATACTATCTAGTACCTAGGTAGATGGGTAGTACGACTAAGGGTACGGTCTAGCCTCCTTAGTTGGTTCCTTGATATATTTGGATGAGTAATATTGTTGGATCCCACACGTATATTAGAGAACTATAGCATAGGGAAAACCCTTGTCCGTAGAACCTTTGAATACCTAACCCTTGGGACGGAAACAAAAAGATGAATAGACAAGATCTCTTGTGACACAACTATGTCTCATGCATTCAAGTTGCAAAATTACTACACATTTCTTCCTGGTAAGCATTTGGGCATTTCATCATTGCAGTATAAAGATGGAACTCAATACTTCCTTCGAGCTTATAAAGGTTATCAAGATTTTTTTCCTTCATCACTACTAAACTGCCTTTCGACACTTTGAGTGCTCCACCTTGACTTGCATACTTATATCCACAAGAATCCAAAACCCATAGTGAAATAAAGTTTAACTTAAGCTCAGGTACATATCTAACATTCACTATTTCTCTAACAATACCATCAAACATCCTCATTCTAATACTTCCAACCCCAACAGTTTTACAAGGAATACCATTTCCCATAAACACTACACCCTCATCAATAGATTGGTAAGAAATGAACCAATTTCTATGTGAGAACATGTGGTCGGAGGCACTAGAATCTAACTTCCATTCTTCCTAATATTGTAAACTACTAGAAATGGATAAAACTTCATCATTCATACTTGAAGTTGTCGAAGCCAAATTTTCTTCTTTTGTGGAGCTCTCCTCAGATTTTTTTCTTTTCTAGTAGTCTTTCTTCAAATGCCATGTTTTTCCATAGTACCAACGTTTTGTTGTACCCTTTCTGCCTCTTGACTTAGATTGTGAATAAATTCTCTCTTTCTTGTCTTTCTCTTTGGGTTGACTTTTGACCAACATCGCCTCTGAAGTTGAGGTTTCTTCACTAGATTTTCTCCTCAGCTCCTTGGCCAACAAAGCTCCCACAACAAAATCATAATCCAAAACATTTGTTGAGCTAAAGCTAATAGAGATGATTAGATTATCCCGAGACTTAGGAAATGAGCACAATAGTGTAATAGACTTATCTTCATCTTTGAATTTAACTTCCACACTAGTCAATTGAACTATAATGGTACTAAAGGTGTTTAAATGTTCAACAAATCTCGTACTTTCTTTCTTTCACAAACTGTTAATTTCTTGTTCAAGAAAATTCTGCTCCTCAAGGACTTCGCCATATATAGATTTTCCAACTTTCTCCATAAGCCTACAGTTGTATCCTCTCCTACGATATTAAATAGAACTTCATCTGTCACATACAGACGAATATGACTGAGTGATTTTTCGTCCAGTTCTTCCCATTCCTCATTCGCCATGCTCGCTGATTTTTTTGTCCTACCCACCAATGCTTTTTATAACCCTTATTGCATGAACAAATCCCACATTTTAAACTTCCAAAACTCAAAATTGGTTTTACCATTAAAATTTTCCACTTCAAACTATAAACCTTATCCATTTGAAATTTTCCACTTCGAGCTATGAACCTTATCCATTAGCTCAAATCGCCTACGCTAATGCATATAAATTGAATCTTCTTTAAAATGTGAATTTATAATCTTTAATTCAAAGTGAGACTATCAAATAAGATTCGATGAATAAAATATTAATTTAAAAAAATTTAAAACAATAAAGGAGTATATACCTTAAGACCCTTTAATCAACAAAGTAGTCCACCTATAGAATTATTTATTATAAAATAGAAAGACGATTCCTTAAAAGATATATCTCCACGCATTTTGAACAAGGCAGACCGTTATTTCCTCGGAGGACGCTCCCCCAAACCTGATATGGTGTGTTAAGTGGAGGACGGTTCCCCACACTTATGGACAGTGCGTCTGGGACGGTTTTTTCACCTTGGACGGGGCACATCTCCCTTTGGACACTTCATAGGCCTTACACCAGGTGCATCTGGATGCGGAAAAAACAATTTCTGAAGGCAGGGAGCGGGGGATGGCCCTCCAAAACATGACGCCCCTCGCAAGGAACTCGACTTCACATGAAAAAAATCGACCAAAGTTTCTTGCATTCACGAGGATCTGCTAAACTCGACTTGGATCACCTGCTGCACCTGTTCTGATACTACTTCTTGTACAATGAAAGCATAACGATTTAGTGTGGTAAAACCCTATACAAGAAAACATTTTTATCTTTGCCTCTCAACTTTATATGGATTTATAGCAGTTTTTCATGGTTTATAAAACTGATTACATTAATGTGGATATCAAAAATGGGTGAATTGTTTCAAGGACAACCTAATATAAAGGAGCTACTAAAATCTACTACAATTCATAAAATCATGAGAAATTAATTGCTATATCTCAAAAGAATGTGTCTCTTTTTCTTTTCAATGTTATATAAGTTATGTGATAGTTTAAACATTTTAAATTTTGGTCTATTTTTAGTTAAATTTTATCCAAAATAAAACAATAATTGTTGAATCTTCAAATTTTCTCCAAAAAACAATTGTCCCATTTTTTTTTCACACAAATTACATTTCATTTCATAAATTACAATTCATTTCATAACGGATATCCTATTTTAAGAAAATAAAAATAAAATTTCAAATATTACAAGAGTGAAATTTTAAATAAACCCATTATGCCGCAATGGTGGTTTTCCTTATTTTCATAAATGATGATTTAGACTTCGCAATTACCTGCATTCAAAAAATTGATTAACCTTAATGACTAACCCATTTGAATATGGTCAAACCATAAAAGAAAAATAATAACTTTATTTTTAGAAGGTGTTAATACAATCTCATCGGGACCTTCCATCTTTTTCAACAAAATAATTTTAGAACAAAGTTAAGTTATTGAGTTGTTTAATTATTACATAAATTTATATGAAATTATAGTTTTTGTTGTTGTTTAAATAGTATTTCTGAATGTAGAAATGAAAATTTACCATGATGAAAAACCTCTGAAATTTTAAGTTATATATAATTGACTACTCAAATATAGAGAGTCAATCATTTCTTATCATATTTTTAGCAAATATACTATAACCATAATTAATAAAAAAACTAATTGAATCTGAGATTCTCTCTCAATTTGACCATACAAATTTATTCAATAGAAAAATGAATAAAAATGAATAATTTTACCATACAATTTTTTTCAATAGAAAATAACAGAAAAAATAAATACACAATAACTATGAAAACAAGAACTCTAGTCTTCCATTTTGATTATAGACAAAGCGTAAGGTTGTCCAACATGTCAGAGTTTTTAGGAAATCAGAGAGAATTTGAGGCAACCATTTGCATATAGAAAAGAAACCAATAAGGTGCTATGTGGAATTGATATAGTAGTTGATACGGAAGGCAAGGGCATTGAGGAACTGAGGGATAGTTGGAAAAGCAACTACAATATAATTTGCAGTCATTGGTCAAGGTGATAAAATTGGAATGAGTCGTGTGTATTAGAACTAGTCATCTAGTATGTTTACCAATGTCTACTAAAACTAGACTCCTTTAGTCTCCACTCGCCTCGTTTAATTTCACCATCATGCTCACTTATTTTATTAATTAACACCAAAACCCTTTAACACAATACTTAAATTACTTGGTAAGTTGATACAATGTTAGATCTTGTTGTATAATGAAATTACTTGGCAAATGGGTACGATATGTTAAATATTGTTGTGTAATTCTTGTTAAAAAACTATGTACTTAAGTGAATACTTGAATTATTTAATTAACACCAAAACCTTTTAAGTGATTACTTGAATTACTTAATTAACACCAAAACTTTTTAAGTGATTACTTGGTAAGTGGGTACAATGTTAAATCTTGTTGTATAATGCTTATTAAAAAACTATGAACTTCTTTTAAGTGATTGGGTACAATGTTAAATTTTGTTCCATAATGTTTATTAAAAATTTAAAAAGTATGAACTTTTAGTTGAATTACTTGTTAAGTTGGTATAGTGTTAATTTTTTTTATAATGTTTATTGAAAAATTATGAACTTTTAATTAAATTACATGAGGTTATAGTGTTAAATCTTGATGTATAATGCTTATTAAAAAACTATGAATTTTTCTTTAAAAAACTATAAACTTTTAATTGAATTACTTGGTAAGTTTGTTAAATATTGTTGTATAATGTTTATTAAATAAAAATCTATGAACTTTAATTTCACTCTTTAGGTTAACTTATTTCATTAATTAAAACCAAGACCTTTTAAATTTACGTTAATTTATTTCATTAATTAACACCAAAACTCCAAAACTGTTTAAGTGAATTACTTAATAAAATGATACAATGGTAGATCTTGGTCTATAATTCTTATTAAGAAAGTGTTAAAGAAGTATGAACTATGTTAATGCTTATTAAAAAGTATGAACTTATTTCATTAATTAACACCAAACTCCTTTAACTCCTTAATTCCTTGAATTACTTGGTAAGATGGTCCGATGTTAGATCATGGTGTATAATGCTTATTGAGGAAGTATTAAAACCAAAACCCTTTAACTGATGTCCCTTTATTCCTTGAATTACTTGGTAAGATGGTCCGATGTTAGATCTTGGTGTATAATGCTTATTGAGGAAGTATTAAAACCAAAACCCTTTAACTGATGCCCCTTTATTCCTTGAATTACTTGGTAAGATGGTCCGATGTTAGATCTTGGTGTATAATGCTTATTGAGGAAGTATTAAAACCAAAACCCTTTAACTGATGCCCCTTTATTCCTTGAATTACTTGGTAAGATGGTCCGATGTTAGATCTTGGTGTATAATGCTTATTGAGGAAGTATTAAAGAAGTATGAATTGTGTTAGATGATAAATGAAACCTTGAACTTTTAATTGAATTACTTGGTAAGTTGGTACGGTGTTAAATCTTGTTGTATAATGTTTATTAAAAAAACTATCTTGTTGTATAATGTTTATTAAAAAAACTATGAACTTTTAATTAATTAACACCAAAACCCATTAATTAACACTAAAATTATTTAATTGATTCTAACTTAATTTTTTGAATTATTTGATAAAATGGTACAATGTTAGATCATGTTAAGTTGGTACAATGTTAGATTTTCTTGTATATTGTTTATTAAAGAAGTATGAACTATTTTAGATGATAATGAAACCTTAGAACTATGTTTGATCATAAATGTAATCTTAAACTAGGCTATTACCCTATGTTTGGATTCAAAGTTTGGATTAGAGTAATTACTCTAAGTTTGGATTGATGTATAATGCTTATTAAAGAAGTATGAATTATGTTAGATGATAAATGAAACTTTAGAACTATGTTTGATCATAAATGTAATCTTAAGTTAGGTTATTACTCAACACTCTAAGTTCGGGTTAGAGAATTATTAATTATGTTTGATCATAAACGTAATCTTAAAGTGGCTATTACTCAATACATTAAGTTTGGAATAGAGTAATTACTCTACATTTGGATTATAGACTAAAATGAAGAAAGTAAAATCTGTGTGTACAAACAAATCATTTTTACATTAAGGATGGATTTTCTTAAATCTTCACATTAAAGTACAAACAAATCATTTTCACATCAAGGACGGATTTTCTTAAATCTTCACATTAAAGACTCTAGAGTTGGAATTGGAAGCGTATCCACTGATTTTCTTATAACTTTTGTATAACCCTCCTCTTATCAACTTTCAGTTTCTATTCCTATGGATGAATAATCAAAGGATGAAGCATTTGAGAGTTCGTGAACCTTTTTTATTCGAGAGGAAAATACTGAAACGTAAGGAGAAGCTACAACAACCGTTAGATTGGTTGTGGGAACAAAATTGAGCTGTGAGATCGAGATGAGATAAGATGAGGAGTGCACGAGAGGAGATTAGATCTGAGTCGTCGGATCAAGGTGCGAAGGACCAACATCCATCAAATGTGGAGGAGTTATGCAAGGTATAACCCTTAAAGAAATTCGATGTCAGAGAACTTCAAAGGTTTAAGGAGTGTGATGGAGTCGGGATAGACGAAGTCCCGAAGGCCGAATAAATATGGATTGTTGGATATAGGGAGGACACATGGAGAAATCTCGTGGGTTCGACGATAGAGAATTTCAGGAGTTTGGAGAAGTGTTGGGTGCCAATAGTCTTGAAGGCTGAAGGATTAGCTCCTTTTGGGTTAAATCCTGGGTCATAGCCCGAGGTCAGAAAGGGGCTTAGTAGGATCCTGCGGGTTTCATATAACCTGTGCCTTAGGAAGAAAGGGACCTGTGTAATATTGTTTGGCGAGATCTAAGAGTCGTTAGATCTGTGCATCTCCAGAAGTTTCGCCCCTTCGACACTTCGCATGTATTGTGAATTGAAGACATGGAAGGATCTGAAGCCTGGAGTCCCAAAGTAATTATGGGTCGGTGATTTAAGATCAACGAGGAGTATTGTCCTATTCGTCCATTCTCCTATTCAAAGGATTTGAGGTCTCAACGGATTGAAATTCACGGAGCCCATAATTCCTGAAGCAATGCTTCTTGGGATAGCACCTGGTTCTCATCCCTTTGGTCATATGAGGATGTAACTTGGAAATTATTTTCATTAAAAAGAAATAAGCCTTGCCTCATGAGTAAACTCAGATAGCTCAAGTCCACCATAAAGAGGGGCTACGCTCGATAAATAACAAAGCTCGGAGTTCTAAATATGTACGTGTCATTCTCGGATAGTCGGATTCAGTTAGATCGAAGCTAAAGAAGTGGTCTGGCCCATGTTTTTTGGCCCGAAGTCACGCAGAGGATTTTGAGGACCTGGTTTAACATAGTTACCAACTTAATGAGAGCCGTGACCTCAAAACAAGAACTCTGGCCTAAAAAACCCATATTTTTGGATAAAATAAATCAAAATCAACCACCAAATCAAAAGTGGTGCTACCGATAGCACCATTTTTTTAAACGGGGTCAAAATTACAACATTTTTCAAACATTGCCTTCAAAACTTAGATAGTAGCTCAGAAAAACCTTAAAATCAACACCTAAAAACAAAAAAGATGTTTTTGATTTTTTTTTTCTTTTCAAAACGTTAAATTTTGAGATCATTTGAAATCGTATTTTTATCACTTGGTACCATTAAAACCAAAACCTTAAAATCAACCATCAAATTGAAAAGTACTGCTACCAGTAGCACCCATTCTAAAATTGGGGTATTAAAATGACACATTTTTATAATATGGTAAAATAACTCATCATTATTGTAAACAAAATCATAAAAACAACCCTTGAATGTTTACTTTTTAAATGTTATCAT
>JASDQU010588811.1:10434-21260 GCA_032191745.1 Picea mariana
CCTAGCACCTCCCAACCACCCTGAAATATAAATCTTTGCTTCTGAAACTTATTACAGTGATATAATGTTCAACAATGGCTTACCCGACTTATCACTGTTCTGCTACATTTCGTTGCTTTGTCTGCCTCATTGCCTTTTTGCTCACATCACTTGCATTGTCTGGTCTTCTGCTTTTTATGCTCTGTGCACCATCTCCATTCTCTGCACAGTTCCTCTTCTGTGCTATTCAGCTGCTGCACTCTCTTCCTTCTTCACACCTGAATCACCTTTACCAACAACACTCACAACAACCTCCAACTGCAACAGCAACAACAACCCCTTTTCTTCTCTGTACTCTGTATTTATATCTTCTATGCACTTTGTGCATGCAATGTTCTCCATTCCTCTACATGCTCCAACTGCGCCAATCTTCTCCACCTCTCGAGTGCTCTGCGTGATCTTCATCGTAACTCTCCAGCTTCTCTAGCCATTTTCCCAAGTGTCTTCTAGTCCTCTGGCTGAAACCATCAGTGGTTTCTGGTAGTTTTACTACTACATGCAACAGTATCCCTACGATCAATACTTGATCCAACGATTCAGATCCAATCGAGATTTCATATATCGTGATTTCGACACTCTTGGCGTTCATAGTTTTAGTCACTTAGAAATCCCGATCCCCGAAACTCTGATGTGGAGCTTATCCGGACTGATTCCTTCTCTTCCCGTGACCAAGGGCCATGACCACAGCCTTATGTCTCTCCATATTGCGATTCGTGAAACTCCGACATGGAGTTGAACCAACGGTCCATATATGAACTTGTTTCAATGGCCACGATTGGATCGTGATATCACACATCATGAAATTGAGATTCTTGTTTTATTGAGTTCTTTCCATTTTGAATTCGTTATCCCCGAAACTTTGATATGGAGTTACATCTACAGTCTTGATTATTTATGGATCTGATGATCCAGATTCACTCGCGATTTCCCATATCGTGAAATCGAGATTCTCGTTGCATTGTGTTCTTTGTCTCATGAATTCGTGATCCCCGAAACTCCGATACGGGCTGTGATCAACGATCCTGATCAACACTTGATCCTATGGCTCAGATCATTTCGCGATTTCACATATTGTGAAATCAACATTCTTGATGCAATGAGTTCTTGGCCTCTCGAATTCACGATCCGTGAAACTCTGATACAGACTTGAATCAACGGTCCAGATGCGATCTTTATTTAGCATCTGTGATTAAATCATGAAATCGCTCATCGCAAAATCGGCATTCCTGATGTCAAGTGACTTTGTCATTTCAAAGTCCCGATCCCAAATGCCTCTCCATTGATAGGAATCAACGGTTCAGATTTAACCTTAATCTGACGGCTCAGATTACATTGCGATATCGCATATCATGAAATCAACATTCCTATTGTCAAGTGACTTTGTCATTTCAAAGTCCCGATCCCCAATACTCTATTGACGTCACACGTGGTTTGACATGTGTTAAATACTGCCACGTGTCACTCTGATTCGTGACTTACATGTGCCTGAAGTGTTGAATCTGCCTCACACCTGTCATTCCCTGGTTGTGCCACGTGTCCCTAGCTGACGTGGTCTGCTATCATGATTTGGATCGATGGTCTAGATCACATGTTGATCTGACGGTTTAGGTTCAGTTGGGAATTCTTTCATCGCAATTTCGGGGTTTCTGTTGTAATTGTTCATGGGACTCGTGAAACTCCGATTCCTAATTCTCCGATGAAGTCTCCTGTCGAGCTTCTCTCGGTGGTTCCTGATCGCTGCCACGCGTCCTTCCAAATGGATGGTCCCGATTATGTCGAGATATCGAGACTTTCAATGTCCCGGTTCTCACAACCTTGAGAACTCCGATCTCTCGATGGCTTATCTCCCTCGCAGCTTCTATAGATTTGACGGCTGTCAGCCTTTTGGGAAATTTGAATGGGATCCAACGGTCACTGGATCTCTGTCTTTCTTCTCCTCTGCAAACTCCTATATCTTGAGCTTTTCTACGTGCGTTTTCCTCAATGTTGTTCCTCCTGAGATTTCACATCTGAATCCCCAAGGGATTTTATCCTTCTTATCCTGCCATCTCCACTGTTTTACTTTCCATCAATGACAAGCATACGCTACTTGTTAAACTTTTGCCAACAAATCTGATACTAATCTGTAACATACCCAACAAATCAGAGGCTAGGCTATGTTACGTTAAATGTGCTGCAACACACCCAACCACCCGCAGGCTAGGCACGTTGCAACCCCAAGACTCAGTTCTCTGATCCAAATTTGAAAACAAAGGACTTTTCAACAATGTTAGAAGCATGCACACCACATGCATAAGACAATATCCATGTCACAGCATAAAAGAGATAGACATCATGCCATGCACAAAAAATAACCAACAAACATGCACCATTAGAATACATATCTCATAGATAATTAAATACAGAACATAAAACATTAAACATAAAACTAAGAGAGCACTTATCTTTGCAAGTAAATGTTCACCAACTGACTGTATACCAAGGAAATTCCTCCCAACCATAGACGTTATTGTTCATCTACTCTCAACAGCAGGTCAGCACCGATCCATGGCTATGAATACACCAAGACGGGTCCTAGGCCAATTCTAAATACATAGTAGTTGGCTAAGTAGTTCTCAGGTTTCCCAACCTCAAAACAATCCTAATTTCTAGCTCTCTTTCCCCCTCAACCTACACAACCCTAAGAAAGAAACAACTTTCTCTGCCATGCAGTCCATGGGGTTGTTCCATTTCTCTCTAGGGATCCAATTCTATTGGTCAGTAAATCTCCCTATTGGAAATTCCAAGGACTCTTAGTTGTGGATAGTTCCATCCGAACTGCCATCAAGTTCATGCACACAGGCATTCATTCGCTCCTGGAATGATCATTAAATCATTAAAACCATTCAATGATGTCTCTCCTCTTCCTACCATTTGTCTCCATGCTTATCCCAAGATCACAGGAACTAGCAGTAGCGAGTGAAGAGGAAGAAGAACAAATGATCTAGTGAGGAGAGGACAAACCAAGAGAAGAACGACCCCAAAACAGCCCCCAAGGGATGTTTAAATAATTACATGAAGACAAGATCCACATGGCCTCCCTCCCAAAAAGATCATGTAACCCCCTTTTCTCCATAAAATTAATTATGGGTAAATAAAATAATAATAACAAGGCTTAGCTCCTCAAGCCCCCTCTCTTGTGGAATGATAACCCCCTATATCTTTTGTCCTTTTCCATCTAGCAACCAACAATGTATTTTATTAATGTATAGGAAGTGTTACATTTCCTAGGCACTCTGTCCCCTTTTCAACTTTACTAACTCACCAGCCTAAGTCATATTTACATAATAAATTATATATAAGGGTTAGAACCAGGATGTTTCATTCCCCTCCCCTTATTTTGTCACTACCCTTAGTGCACAACATGATTCCAATGTTATTAACATTACAATTCCATGACCTCTAGCCTCAATACACATCTGTCAATCATATTTTTTAGGTTCCTCTTAAAAAACACCTTTTTGTATGGTTTACGCATCCTACTTCATATGAAGCATGTGTACATTTTCTAGTTGCATGCCTATTAGCATGTGTATATTCTAAAACGTTGCAAAAATTAAAATGTTTCACGCTTTTGGGTGGATTTTATGGGTTTTGTCAGGTTGCACAACCATCTTACGTCATGTATCCATTCTAAAAAAAAATTAACCATATTTTATGCATATAAAATGGCTATAGGGTGGGTCATTTGGACATTTGAAAATAGAGGAAAGATAACTCTGCCAAATTTTCTCCCTTGTATTCCAAGCCTTCTGCATCTCGATCTGAATTTCATCCTCAACATTCCCTTCCATTCATCCTCATTATACAATCCATCCTTTTTCCCTATATTGTCATGTTGGTTGTGAGGATAGAATATTGGGAATAGTGCACTTGGAGTCAAAGTAGAGGAACCCAAGTGAGGTTTGTGGAGCGGTGTCCCAAAGATCTAGGTTGTAACTTCCAATCTTGTTATCAATAAAAGAGAAACTTAGTGTCCCATATATTTATGTTTTTATGTTTATATTTATGGATGTTTTTAATGAATATATAACCCTTTATATGACCTTGGTAGTTATGCATATGCTTCTATAGTTTATTTTGTGAAGTTGTTTCAAGACATCTTTGTGAGGAGGCTTGTAGTTTCAGAATGAACGACAACATGAGGGGATCTACAACAAACAAAATTAATTAAGGTACACATTTCGATCTTTTCTCCCTTCTCTTAATTATCATTAGGTCTTTTTGGATTTGGGTAAAATAGAAACATTTATATCTTTTAAGGTGTCAAGGCGCTTCCTATTCGCTAGACCCGGATCAGGGGGATTTTTCCCCATAGCAGAATTTGTGACTCCACTGGGGAATCTCTATAGGTTTTTGTTAGGAGATTCTTTTTGGATTGAATTCCTATTGATTTATGTTCTTTCTGAGTCTATAAGATCTTTTGGACACCTTCCAGGTGTTTACCATCCTTCTTGACCTTGGCGGTCCCCCTGAATATTTTCTCTTTTTGAGTTTTTTCAGTAGCATACGCACCCTGGTACACCTGCGCTCTAAATTCAATACAACACACAAACATATGCATCATGCCCAATGCACAACATGTCTGTCTATTAATATGAGGACATTTTTCAAAAAAAGAAAAACTTTTCATTTTTTCCTAGAAACTTTTGGTTCCTTGGGAAATGCTAAATCCCCATAATGTCTGTTAACTCTTGTTGGACAAGTTTTTAAGTCTTATATTTCTTATGAATTTGTAAATAAATCTCTTTTTTTTAGCTTTATTTGTCTCTTCCTTTCTGTTATAGAGGTTGAAGGTGTACTTCTAAAATTTAGGTTCTCCTTTGGATTCTGGTGAATCCATGCTCTCTCGCAGTGGTTTAGGACCTGATTCAGTCTTTGCTTTGTCCTCCTTCTCTCTTGTGATGCTTTGAAAAGAAAAAAAATATAGTTATTTGTTATTTTCATTTTATAAGAATATAAAAAAAATTTAAAAAAATTGTAGTTCCTTAACTTCATTTGCATTTTACTTTGCATGTTTGTTTGGTTATAATAAATTAAGGTTGTGTCTATAAAAGAAAAGAGTTCTCCACTGATGCAGGAGCATCACCAGCACATCAAGCGAGCCAGCGTGGAAGTGGAAGACAGTTGGACAAGTCAGCACCAAATTTTGAATCACTTTGGGATTGTAGTGCAAACCTTTAATGAAGCCATTAAGATGAGGCACACTTGTATATTGTAATGGACCTTGAGTGGATAGCTCTCGTCCTTTAGTAGATAGACGACATTTAAAATAGTTAATGCTAGTAGATAGGATTTTAATTCTAGACTAGACAGTTTTAGAAAGAAAGAGGGAGAACGGATATAGACACCCTCATTGTATCATTGTAACATTAGATGAGCCTGAGCCTGAGATTGAGAAGAAGCAAAAGAGCATGCAGAGAATTGTATGAAGAACACCCATGTACAAACATTTGAATTAATAGAAGAACTTTGATTCAAATTCATGGTTTGTGTTGTTCTCTGTGTATTTGATGTTGATATGCTCATGAATGTTTGCTTCCTGTTATACATTTGCTTTTATATGTTGTGTATGTGATTTCATGTATGAATAGGAGTCTGGGAGAGTGAGTTAATGAGTTTCAATTGTTTCTCTATTTGAGCCAGAGAATTCTTGCAAGGAGTGCAATCGAATTGTCCGCAAGGAGTGCGTTGAAAGAAGGGTTCAATTGGAGATAGCTTTTGTTCTCATTTCCTCGAAGGTGCAGTTAGGCACAGTTCCATGCAAGGAGTGCACAGGCCAGGTAAAAGTCTCAGGGTTGTGAACCTGAGTGAAGTGTTAAAAGGCTACTGCTGCAAGGTGTGCGCAGAGTTGAGTAACTTCAACACTCAGTCGAGGTTGAAGGGTTTACACAAGGAGTGCGTGCAAGAGATTTTTAGAAGGGCTTAAGAGTCATGAACAAGCTCAAGAGGTATAGAACCTTGAGTCATCACCAATAGAAGCAGAGGGAGTTGGTGCCTTGAAGATTAGAAGAAGCGTTGCAGGCTTGCGAGTAATTGAACGAGTCTCATGGAGAGACATTTAGTCATTTTGCAGGTTTCATAGAGAAGGAATAGACGGACAAAATCGTCTGAGGAGATTCCTTGAAGTTTTGAGGGCTGTTAGATCTTGCGGAGGTGCAAGGAGGTTACGGCGAGAACATAAAAAGGGTTCAAAGCTCAGGAGGGGCGAAGCCATCCATCAAGACCACGGGGACCGTCAGATCTACATGCGATATTGCATATTGGGGATTCGCGAGTCGAAGCTCCAAGTTGTTGCAACAAGAATTGCAATATCGCGATCCATGACATCCCGACGGACCCAAAACCATCCATCAATTTGGACGTGTGTCAGAGGATTCAAGGAAGTTGGAGTTTGGCATCGGAGATTTCAGAGATAAGCTGCTCTTGTGGTTTGGAATCGCAAAATGCGAAATCCCAACGGGAGTAGCGTGTGGGCCATAGGAAGTTAGTGGAGGATAGGTGGCACAACATATCGGAGTTTGGGAAAAGGAAATTCTCAAAACATAGGTCATCAGGATTCGCGATCCCGTGAACCCCGAAATCCCAATAGAAGTGACGGGAAGTGGAAAGGTCAACCTGCACGTGTGCGTCGGAGTTTTGGCACATCGGGTATCGAGATTTGGTAAACCTGAGTGTTCGATATCATGTGTAGCGAAGTCGCGATAGCGTGGAAGTTCAGATAGGAGGAAGTCAGCGTTGACTCATATCGGGTCTCAGGAATCCGAGAGTGAAAAGTTCAACCACTGAGCTCGTGAAGACGCGAGTTTTGATTCCTCGATAAGTAGAGAGAGGGGGATCGTACGAAGGTTTCTGTGGGTGAAGACTTCCCGATAGGGAAATATAATAACCTTGGAGTTCTTCGGGCCGAGAGAAGAGAAGATCCTGTGTGTGCACGTGGACCTTCTGACTAGCAGGTGGTGAAGGGGCCGCATTGCCGTCAAAGTGGTATCAGAGCGGGAAAGTTTCTTTGATTTCTGTAGTAGAGAAGAAGGAAATTTGTCATGCCACTGAGGAGAGACAGACAATCACCTGACCCAGAGGATAGGGAGGTGCAAAGAAGAGGCAGGCAGATAACCAATCCAGAAATGGAGAGAAATATTGGTGATCTCCGAGCAAGACTCGAGGACATGGAGACAACTCAAAGACGCACAGCTAGTGCAGGGGATCTCAGTGATTCCGAGAGCGAGATAGAGGCTGAACGAGAGGAGGAAGTTGCAGCCAAGGATGCAACCAGTGAACGTCTAATCAAAGCTATTGCATGGATGGGTGCAAAGGCAAAGATGGATATTCTAGTTTATGAGGGAAATTTGGATGCAGAGGAGCTACTAGATTGGATTAGATATCTCGATACTTACTTTGACTATGAAGATGTTGAAGAAGATAAGAAGGTCAAGCATGTTGTTACACGCTTGAAGGGACATGCAGCATTGTGGTGGGACGAGCTACAAGATGACAGACGCTATAAAGGCAAGTAGAAGATCAAGATTTGGGATCGAATGATTGCAAAGATGAAGGTAAAGTTCATCCCTAGAGATTACTAAATTACTCTATTCAGGAGGATGCAAAACCTGAGACAAAAGTTGATGATAGTGAAAGAATACACTGAGGAATTCTATCGACTGAACATCAGGGTAGGTCATCGGGAGAGTGATGATGAGAAAGTTGCCAGATATCTGAATGGTCTAAGATACAACATTCAGGATGAATTGAGCATGGTTACCATCAGGACAATGGAGGATGCTTATCAGATGGATTTGAAAACTGAGGAGAAGCTGAGCCGAAAGAAAGGTCAGAGGGGCTGAGGCAGAAGCCAACCTAGAGGCAAAGCAGTTGCCCAGGACAAATATCAGAAGCCCAAGGAGGAATGGAAGAAACCTCAGGGTAAGATTGAGAGAGGTGGGACCTCACAGAGGGGACCATACATTGAACAGAGAAGGCAACATACAGAGCAGAGGGGAGATTATGCTGACAACAACACTTTTCCTCGTACTAGAGGTAGAGGAAGAGGAAGAGGTGGAGTAATCACATGCTTCACATGTGGAAATAATTGGCAGAAGTCTTACGAGTGTCCAGAGAAAAAGAAGGACATCGAAGAAGCTCACATCACCGGGGCACAGAGGCAGGATGTTGAGGTAGAATATGCAGAAGGTGGAAGATCATTGATGATGCAAAAAGTCCTTTTGACACCTGAGAAGGAGGTGGAGAGTTCAGTTCAAAGTACCAGACTCTTTAGGACTGCTTGCAATACCAAGGACAGGGTGTGCAAGGTTATAGTAGACAGCGGTAGCATGGATAATCTCGTATCTACAGAGATAGTAGAGAAGCTGGAGCTGAAGACGACTGATCATCCAAGCCCATACAGAGTTTTTTGGCTCCAAAAAGGACACCAGGTAACTGTTACTAAATAATGCTTGGTTGAATTCAAAATAGGTTGATATAATGATAAGATCTTATGTGATGTTATTCCTATGGATGTATGTCATTTATTGCTGGGTAGACCATGGAAATATGACAGAAATGTGATTCATGATGGGAGAATGAACACATACACCCTGGAGAAGAATGGGAGAACCCATATGTTGCTTCCGATAAAGGATAAATAAGTGAAGCCGGAGGTAAGTAACACATTACTTCTCATGAGTGGGAAGGAACTTCTTACAGAGGTGAAGAAGAAACAAGATCCACAATCCTTTGTTGTCAGGAAGCCGAGGATTGTTCTAACTAGCACAAGAGTGGATGATTTACCGGATGAAGTTTAGGAACTGCTGGAATAGTTCGCTGACATAATAGTGGACGAATTACCTCATTCGTTGCCACCGATGAGGAGTGTGAGTCATCATATTGATCTCACACCAAGATCTAGTTTACCAAACAAAACCGCATATAGGTTGACACCGCAAGAAAATGAAGAAGTTAAGAAGCAGGTCCAGAAGTTATTGGACAAAGGGTTAGTCAGAGAAAGCTTGAGCCCATGGGTTGTTCCGACAGTACTCAATCCAAAGAAGGATGGAGGCTGGAGGATGTGCACCGACTCAAGAGCGATCAACAATATAACCATTAGATACAGGGTTCCATTGCCGAGAATGGATGATCTGATGGATTGCCTGAGTGGGGAAAAATATTTTTCAAAGATAGATCTGAAGAGCGGATATCACTAGATTCGCATGAGGGAAGGCGATGAATGGAAGACAACCTTCAAAACCAATGAAGGACTGTATGAATGGCTTGTTATGCCATTTGGCTTAACGAATGCACCAAGTACCTTCATGATATTGATGAATGAAGTCCTAAGGGAATTCATCGAAAGGTTCATCTTTGTGTATTTCGATGACATACTGATTTACAGTAAATTAGTGGTAGAACACTTAAGGCATTTTGCTATAGTGATGAAGAAGCTATAGCAGGAGAAGCTGTTGATTAACATGAAGAAGTCCTCATTCATGAAGACAGAGCTCATTTACTTGGGTTTATTCTTTCGACTAATGAGTTGAGGATGGATCCGGATAAAGTGGAGGTAATTAAAAATTGGCCATCACCGAGGAATGTATTTGAGGTGAGGAGTTTTCATGGGTTAGCCAGTTTCTAATGAAAGTTCATCAGAAATTTCAGTGGGATTAGCGCAGAAATGATGGATACAGTGAAGAAGCGGCATAAATATTTTCACTGGACAGCAGAGGCTGAGAAGAGCTTCAATCTATTGAAGCTAAATATCACGGAACAACCAGTTTTGGTGTTGTCAGATTTCCTGAAAATGTTTCAGGTGAAATGTGACGCAAGCAGATTTGCGATAGGAGAGGTCTTGAGTCAGGAGGACAGACCAATTGCATATTTCAGTGAGAAACTGAATGAGGCAAAGGTGAAATACTCCACGTACGACAAGGAATTTCATGCTATCATACAGGCATTGAAGAAGTGGAGGCATTACTTGATCCCAAAAGAATTTGTTTTGTATAGTGACAACCACACATTACAGTTTGTGACTCAATAGGAGAAGTTGAATCGGAAACATGCAAAATGGGTAGAGTATATACAGAATTTCACATTTGTGATTAAGCATATTTCAGGTATTGCTAACAAAGTGGTTGATGCTTTGAGCAGGAAGTGTTTGTTCTTGCAAGAGTTCCGGGTCAAAACATTGGGTTTTGATAATCTCAGGGACATGTACGCAGGTGATGCAGATTTTGCAGAAGCGTATGAAGCGGCTGAGAATCCAGTTCTCAGAGACAGAATCCCATGGATAGACTATATGATCCAAGAAGTATTGTTGTTCAGAGGCAATCAACTATGTATTCCAAAAGTCTCCATGAGGGAGAACTTATTGAAGGAGAAGCACAGTGGTGGATTAGCGGGACATTTTGGCCATGACAAGACATTCGCGAAGCTGAATGAATCATATTTTTGGCTAGGGATGCGAGAAGATGTCAAGATATTCATTAACAGATGTCGAATTTTCTAGAATTCAAAGGGAAGAAAGCAGAATGCAGGGTTTTATCAGCCATTGCCCATACCAGAGAGGCCATGGGAGGCGATAAGCATGGATTTTGTATTGGGGCTACCAAGGATGCAAAGAGGATTTGATTCAGTCTTTGTGTTCATGGATATGTTTCTAAGATGGTACACTTCATTCCATGCCAGAATACCAACAATGCAACGTACATCGCAAATCTATTTTTCAAGGAGGTCATTCGACTTCATGAGTTGCCAAA
>JASDQU010588812.1:9857-48248 GCA_032191745.1 Picea mariana
TGGGATTAGTCACTTTCATAGGAATGTGAAAGGTCAAGTGACAATGTAACGATTGTCGGGAGTCGAATAGATCTTGGAATATGAATCCAAAGGTCAAGACTATGTATGTATACATATATCATATTGATGAATACAATGCACTTCACACTTATCTTATTCCAGGAGTTCCAATATGTATAATGTTTGCAAAGATAAAAATCAAATTCTCTCAGATGTAGAATGTTTATATCTACTATAGTACTAGGAAGAACATTGCCATATCTTGTGTGTGGCTTCTCCTTGAAAGGAAAAAGTTTAGTGTGTTTAGCTCAGCATGCTAAAATGAATGAAATTGCAGGGTTGAAATGCATGTTTTGGTTTATGGATTCCTTCATATTTCTTAGCTCAAAGTCAAAAAGCGTGCAACAACCTTCACTTGCACTGCTTCTAAAAAAGAGGATCTTACCGAGAAGTTGTTTGTTTATGCACATGCAATCTTTTAGCAGCTCACACATTTCTCCTACATTTTCAATCATTCCCGCTTGTTGTATCCGCATTTGAAATTTGATTTTGGCCAAATAGCGATTACAATCTAGCCAATTGATGCTGCCAACCATTACTGTGTTAGAAGGCAAGTCTTTATGTGGTCCATGGGTTACATGAACACCAATAATCATCACAGGATCAGAATGCCCAAATCTGAGCGATTTACAAAGGGGATTTTCATGAAGAGCAACATTGTTCCCACCTACTTTTGCATTTATCTTCATTACTAAAATGGCTAAATGTTTGGAAGATTTCTTTTCATTAGGATACTTGCATCTACTCACGTGTTGGAATAAACAACATTGCATGAACAATCCTCATTTGATGTCACATATTAACTTTAGGTAATTGTAGCCAACATGCATCCCATTCTCTATAACACATATCAAGATTTGTAGCTCACCTTTAGTTTGGCTATGAATGTTGTGAAATATTTATCGAAGTGGAAAATGATCACAAATCTTTTCCATGCTATCCTACTCACATACAAGGGGCTCCTCGTTCATGTATACTCCCATATCTATACACTTTCGTAGTAATAATTGCTAGAATTTCTCCACTCTACTTCTTTTCCTCATATCATTCCCATTACTCCAATTAAAAGTGATGAGACCCCAGTTTTGAATGCACTTTCCATTGCAAACATGACTCTTGCCAAGTTTCTGCTTGAAGTTATCTACGAAACCCACCATGGAAATTTCAGAAGAGATATCTCCAACTGCTTGGTTTCTAAGCCTCTGAAATTTGTATATATCACGAGTACACTCATGGATGGCCATGATTTTCAAATCACGAAGTGTCTCTCCACATTGTAAATGTCATTTACGGATAAGGGTTCAAACCCAATGCAGGAAATGGTTTCTCGAATATAATGAATAAGGCTAATGCTCTGATACAAAGGTACAACATAGATTCCGACATGCAAGGCCAATCCTTGAGCCGTCGTCCTGAGGCTCCGAAATATCCCTTTCGATGAAAATATTGCACTGCCAATGTTCCTCTCATTCATATATTCCTGATTCAAATAAAAGTGTTTGTCAGCCCTATAAAACCGTTGCTTGCGCGGATTCTCTCTTAGTGCCACGACTTGCAAAAACGCTTGGCTATTCTTTTCCTCTGCAAAGCACCTTCCATCGAACTGGTCGTCCAGTTTGATAACCACTGTGTGCTTATCTCTAATTTCCGCTTGGATCCTCTTAATAACTTGACTGTAAACTGCCCTTGGGCTAACGACACAGAACTATAAATGTACCTGTGCTCTTTGTGTAACGGCATGACATTTGCGTAATTTTCTGGAATTAGTTTGTCCATTATCTCCCGTGTCTCTACATTTGAAAATTCAGGAGGCTCCCTGATGTGGAAGGTGTAGCATCATATTTTCTTCAAGGGTTGAAATTCGACCAAAAGACTATTGGCACGCAGACGTTCAATCATAAGTCCATTTGTTCCTCTTATATCAGGCCTTTTCACACCTCACAGGTGCCCTGCGCCGGTTACCACCCACGGGAGGAGAGCTCCTCAGAAAAGGCCTAAAATAAAGGGTATTAAAAATTTACCATGTCATAAAAAAATTTGATAGACAAGGAGGATTTCAAATTCTAGGCCTGCTTGTTATGTTCATAGTGGTTAATAATGTTTTTCATGATTATGATCTTCATCATGTTGATGATATATGAATGACCATTGTGAAGGTGTGATTTGCTATTAATTTCATGGAATTGAGTTGAGCTAAGGTGATACTAAGCATTTAAAAGGAACTTGGTGCAGAGTGAAAAGAGTGCAAGGAGCCACTGATGTAGGAGAATATCTCCCAAGTCAACATTTTTGTAAAGACCTTAGGAGGTCTTAGGCTCCATTTGCTAAGTTAAAAGTATTTTCTTAAAAGTTTGTAAAATGTTCTAAAAGACTCGAGATTAAGCCACATAGGAAGAGTTTGTTTTGATTACTTGTGATGTAATGTAATTGAAATTGCCTTGTTAGCTGATTTTGAGGCTTTAGAGAGATACTAGGAATAAGTGCAGATCCTAATTGAAAGATATTAGGATTTGAGTTAAATCGGTGGTTTTGTTTTGTGTCGATATTGTAAGCTTGTAGGCATAGTTGATAGGAGGGGCCACGGTTTCCCAAATTATGTAATCAGGCCGAGGAGGTCGAGATCGATTTAATGAAGTTAGTATGTTTATGCCTCAAACATTGTGTAGGAACGATTTTGTGCTTAATCTATGTAAGACTGAGATTAAGACTGAATGTGGTCGAATGATGGTGGATAAGTCTTAAGGTGAATTTGTCAAGAGTGATAGTATTTTTCATGGATGAATGAGGTTATCATTTAACATGTCTTTCTTCCTAAGAGGTCACAATTATTAGGCAACGAAAGCATAAACAGAGCATAAACAAGCAATAAATGAAGAACAACTATCTCACAATATAACATAATGATTTACGTGGAAACCCGATATGGGAAAAAACCACGGGGAAATGATAATCAATATTCTTATTATTCAAGGGAGAATTACAATAGCCAACATAGGCATACAACCATCCTCTCCTCTCCTACACACTGCACACCACTGTATTGCACTGTACACCTCTACGGGTATGCTTGTTATATAAGATCAATTATACAGTTAAAATCATTACAACTTGATCGATCAGTTACACAACCTGTTCATTGAAGTGTGCATGCATGCACAATCTAAATTTAGCTGATGTGCATGCAATCACATGGGAAATTGGTTGGCACGTTTTCAACAATCTCCACCTTGACAAAAATTTACCTGATATATCATGCTCGAATTAATTCATCACCTTTTTTTCAAGCCAAGAGAAGCCAAACACCATCGTAGCTTCTCTAACAAAACTGGTTTCGTAAACATGTCTACAGAATTCACTTTTGTATGGATATTTTCCAGAGCCACTCCCCCTTCACCAACAACATGTCTTACAAAATGGTATTTGATAGAAATATACTTCATCTTACTCTGATAAGATGGATTTCTAGCCAAATGAATAACACTTTGAATATCGCAAAATGCTTTCACCTTGTCCTGCATCCTTCCAAACTCACGCAACAAACCTTTTAACCAAATTTCCTCCTTGCACGCATGTGAAGAAACCATATATTCTGCCTCAGTAGTGGATAAAGAAACTATGTTTTGAAGCTTTTACAACCAACTAACATGTCCTCCTGCAAGAGTAAATAGATATACTAAAGTGGATCTCCTTTTTTCCAAGTCACCTACAAATATGAATCTACATAACAACAAATTGAATCACTGGAACCATCATAGGTGATACAATAATTACTTGTGCCTCTATGGTACCAAAGCACCCATTTCACCGTTTCCCAATGCTCTTTACCTGGATTTGTCATGTATCTACTGACAACACCAACTACATGTCAAATATATGGTCTAGTACTCACCATCGCATACATCAAACTTCCTACTACATTAGCATATGGTACACGAGACATATAATCCTTTTTTTTGTCATTACTAGGACATAAACATGAATAAATCTTGAAATGGGAAGCCAAAGGGATTTGTATAGGTTTCACATTATTCATACTGAATATCATAAGTGTTTTCTCCACATACTTCTATTGTGATAACCACAACTTACCATTTTTCCTGTCTCTATGTATCTCCATGCATAATATTTGTTTTGTTGCTCCTATATCCTTCATATCAAACTCCCTAGCCAACTGATCCTTTAACCTATTGATTTCAACCATACTTTTTCTTGCCACAAGCATATCATCAGCATATAACACCAAAATAATTAATATGCCATTTTCCAACTTTTAAAAGTAAACGCATTGATCATATTCACTTCTTGTAAAATTTAGGCTCATCATGAAAGATTCAAAATTCTTGTACCATTGCCTGGGAGACTGCCTTAGGCCATACAACGACTTCTTGAGTTTGCAAACAAACCTCTTATTGCAATCCTGAACAAACCCTTCTGGTTGTTCCATATATATATCCTCATCCAAACCTCCATGTAGAAACGTTGTTTTAACATCTAGTTGCTCTAACTAAAGATCAAGTAAAGTAGTGCTAACACAACACGAACTGAAACAAGCTTCACAACTAGTGAAAATATTTCATGAAAATCAATACCTTCCTTTTGAGAATACCCTTTTGCTACCCATCTTGCTTTATACCTTTCAAATTTATCATCAACACCCTTTTTCAGTTTGTAGACCCACTTGAAACCGACAACCTTCCTGTCCTCTGGAAGTTCTAATAGGTCCCATGTATTATTTCTCTCTAAGGCATACATTTCTTCTTTCATAGCTTTTTTCCATTGAGCACTTTTAAATACCTTAATTGCTTCTTGATAACAATTAGCTTATCCATCAATAGAAACTAAAGCCACAGATGGAACATAATCATCATACCTTTTAGGAGGATTCCTTACCCGTGTATATCTTCTTAGAGATGGTTGAGGCATATCCTCAGTTTCCTGGATATTTTCTACATCTTCATCTTCCTCTTCTGAAACTTCTTCATGTTCCTCCCTTTCTGAAGATGGATGAGTTTCCAACTGGATTTGTTGAACTTGCGCTGCATGTTCTTGTCTCACTTCAACATCGACCAGTTCTGATTTTAAGAGTGAGGATTCATCAAATACTATATCTCCTCTTATGATGAGTTTGTGGGCAGTAGGATCCCACAATTTGTACCCCTTAACTCCATCACCATAACCAAAAAATGCATATCTCTTTTATCTAGGATCTAACTTAGAATTTTGATATTTAGAAATAAGAGCATAAGCATCACAACCAAATATTCTTAGATTTGAATAATCACATGAATGACCTGTCAATACCTCTTCTGGAATATTACTGTTTATTCTAGTTGATGGTAATCAATTTATCAGATAGCATGCTATAATAACTACTTCTACCCACAATTCTTGTTGCAACTTGGCATTACTGAGCATGCTCCTTGCTCTCTCTTGAAGAGTCCTATTCATGTGTTCAACAACACCATTTCATTGAGGAGTATAAATTGTGGTCTTATGTCTTTCGATCCCACCTTCCTTGCAATAGTTTTCAAATTTCACAGATGTGAACTCACCTCCATTATCTGTTCTTAAACACTTGATTGACCTCTCAATGCTCTTTTCAACCAAAGCTCTGAATTGCTTAAAAGTATTAAATACATCAACTTTTATTTTAAGTAAATAGACCCAAACCTTTCCAGAGTAATCATCTATAAATATAAAAAAATATGACGATCCTCCAAAATAAATTATAGGGGATGGTCTCCAAACATATGAATGAATGTAATCAAGAATACCTTTTTTTATATGTCTCCTTGTTTTAAACTTTTGTCTACATTGTTTCCCAAAAGAACAATACTTGCATAGGTTCAAATTTAGAAACTTTAAACTTGGAAGTGACTTATGATCAACCAATACCTTAAGCCCTTTCTCGCTCATATGACCCAAACAATGTCTCTCCATCAAGTTGTAGCTTGAAAACAATTTTGTAAAAGAACTTTTTATTAACGAGAAAAGAGTTGGTGGTTTTCCCTGTTGGGTTCCACGATAAAATCTTGTGTTCAAAAGGGTTTGTTGTTCATCATATATTGCTTAATTGAATAATTAATATGTGTGCTTAATAGGGATGAAGATAAAAAGAAAAAGTAGGCAATATTGATTCACCACCCTCCCCCCCCCCCCTCTTAGTATTGTTGGATATTCCATCAATTGAAATCAAAGCAAAGGTTCTTATAAGCACAGTCTAACAAACTGAAAGGAAGATCAAAATAATGCACACATGGATGGACAAAAGATTTACAATGAGAATGGAACTCCAACACTTAGAAAAGAAGAATACAAATTTTGGAGTACAAGGATGGAAAGTCATATGATGGCATCGGGACATGATGTATGGAATTCAGTGATCACTGATTTTTCCCACCAAATAGAGTAAGGACTCTAGCTCAAAAGAAAGCCAAGAAAATCAACTCAATGACAATGAATACAATCCTTGATGGATTACCTGATGATATCAAAGAGAATATAGGCGAATGTAACTTTGCAAAAGAACTCTGGCAAAAATTAAAAGTCCTCTAATCAGATGAGAAGTCAGTTGAAGAATTTCAATCGAAACAAAGTTCATTCTACAAGAAGTCTAGTGATAAAGATTCTCTTGAAGAAAACTCAGACATTGAAGCAGAAGTCAATCTGGAAGCTGAGCTTGAAAGTGATTTGGAAGAATCAAGAAAATATAAACAAAAGTGTAAACAACTAAATGATGAACTTAAGACTGTTGAAAAATTCAAGAAAGGGACTGAAGCCCTTGATAAAGTTCTCAGTTTACAAAGATTTCCCTCGAACAACTCTGACCTTGGATATGACCACGCACACATAATTAGAGGATCAAGTCCTATTACTCAGATTGAGGTTGAAAATGACATGTCTAGTGATGATACCTCCAAATAATCTTTTCATCCTCCCAAGAAGATGTATCAAATCAAAAGAGAAGACTAGACAATCAATAAAGGTAAAGACTCTCCATAATCTTCCGATTGCAATAATGTTGATATTGAATTCGTCCCTGCAAGTAGAGAAGAAGATTCAAATACAATAACATAATATTATGTTCGCATTTATCCCATGGAAGAAGAAGAAGAAGAACTATCAAAGGCCAAGCAAAAGGTTGATTGGAGTCTTTTTGAATACCTCTATGACCATAATGAAACATACTATAGCTATCTTCATGACTACACCCAAGAATTTTTTGAAAAGAGTCAAAAGCATGTCTTGGAAATAAAGGAAATGCTCAAGGACAGTAAAAAGATAATATATGAGCAGGACAATCATTTAGCAGAGAAAGAAGAGGAGATCAAGAGACTGAAAAATGAAATCAGTCAAGCAAAAGAAGAAAATAAGGAAGATGATGTCTCAAGCAAAAACCTTGCAAATCTAAAAAAACTAAGGGAAAACTATGTAAATCTTAAAATCCAACTTGAAGAAGCCAAAAAGAGAGAAGAGGTAGTAAGGAACCAGTTTGACAAAAAGGAAGAATCTTGTCATAAGATGGAAGCAGAAGTTGTGAATCTTAGAAATAAGGTTGAAAAGTTAGACACCAAAATCAAGTTCTTGAACAACTCCATGACCTTGGATGAGATTTTGGATAATCGGAGATCACCATATGACAAAACCAGTCTTGGATACAACAAGGAAGAAATTAGAAATCTCAAGAAACCTGATGCAAGTCCTTCATTTGTAAAAAGTGAAGACAGGTCTGATGCAAGTCTTTCTTTTATAAAAAGGGAAAGCAAGTATGATGCAGGTTATTCGTGTTCAAAGAATAAAAGAAACACTACAAAAATTAGAAGATTAGATCAAGGAAGACATCGAGAAGCTACTTATACACCTCAAAGCAAGTTCAGAAGAGAGACACCATCATGGATAAATCAAAGAAGGTATGAGAGTGTCTTTAAAGGTTATTGTTTTTCTTGTAATGAATATGGTCATAAAGCCTTGGATTGTAGGCATCATGGAAGAAAACAATTTGGTAGGTTCAACAACAATACAAGATGTTGGAACTACAATCATATTGAACATATTCCTGCACATTGTTATACTATGAGATGCTATAGTTGTGGTGGATATGGCCACAAAGCCTCTAACTGTTGGAAATCAAGAAAACAATGAATGAGAAATGCGTCATATAGGATGAAAAAAGGAGTAAATAAAATACGTACGAAAAAATAAAATACAATAATAAATTATGAGAGAACAAATCTCAAGAAAACAGGATAGTCACAGATGTGGATAGCAAAGACTGAACAAGTGAACAGGAGTTTGGAGGATGAAACCTCTAATAAGGAACATTCTCAAAACAAGGATAAAGAATCTTTTGTTGCACATAATAATGACGTTGATGATGAATCTCCAAAGGTAGAACAACAAGAAGAATTGAGTGATGATTATTTCAGAAATCTTTCAATCCTATTTTAATGGTACACTGAAACTCCTTCTAAAAGAAAAAAAAATATCTATGTCCAGAAAAGATGCAAAGACTATGCTTAATGAAGAAAATTATCTGATGGATATTCCATCAATTAGTATTGATATTGGACGGAAGTTGTAAGCACATTAGTACTCATATTGAACAGAGGTCGACTCAGGATTAATGGTAGTAAAACACCTTGTGAACCCTATTTTGGAAGCGCTCATTTGGTAAAATACTCCAAGGTCTTTGGAAGTAAGGATTACATCAAAAGGCATGATGAGAATTTTGAAAATGTGATGCTAGATCTGATGAAGGTATCCTTATTGATATGCTTCTATCAAGAAATCATACAGTTGCTACAATATTAGGCTACATAAGATGTTTGAGAGTACATATGTCAAGGTGGATGAAATAAAAACAATTGGTATCCTAGTTAGAGATCAATGAGAATCGATGGACAGAACCAAGGGTTGTTTGAATAAAGATGAGCTACAATTGTGTAGTGTTCCAGTAGGACAACGACATCCACAGAAGCAACATTCTGATGTACAAAATGAGGTAAATGACATTCTGTAAAGATAACAAGAAGAGAAACCCTGTCAAGAAAAACTATCCTTCTAGAAACAAAGAAGGAGAATAGTCAGTAAAAACTCAAGGGCAGTTTTGGCTAAACAATTGAAAGTAATTAGATTAAATCTTGAAAAGACTCAATCACTACAAAAATTTGTATCAAGAAGACTACTCATATGAAACACAAAAATCCCAAGCAACTGAGATAAGAAGTTAGTAAATAAATAGGGGATGAAACCTTGTCAAGAAGAGCTGCCTTTTCAGATATAAAAGGGGAGAGTAGTTAGAAGTAGAGAGAGAGCATATTGACAGGGGGGGTCATTTGTTTATGAAATAAAAATGTTGATTATAGGAGGAGATATCAGTGGATAGAGAAGTACTTATACAGATAGATCATAGGAAAACAAACCCTTTGCCATTGATGTCAAAGGGGGAGAGAAACTTCATATAAAGGAAAACTTCATATAAAGTAAAACTTCATAAAAGGAAAGCATCAACACATGGGGAGTTTTTGTATATGAAGTTAATGGGTTGACCTCAATGACAAAGCGGGAGATTGTTGGAAATATTGTCATTGATGTCAACATTCAATGTGATGATGTATTGTTAATGATGAATAACCACAGCTGAGATTGTCATTGATGTCAGCAGTCAATGTGATGATCTATTGTTAAATGACAAATGGGATTGTCATTGATGTCAACAATATATCAGTTAAGCAAGAGATGTCAAACAATGTGCAGAGATTGAAAGAGCGAACAGGAGAAGTGAATAATCAAAAGCTCAAAAGTTCTGAAGGAATAATGGATTGTAGAGATGTCATCGGGATCAGTGAAAATACTGAACAATTGATCAGTGCACAGAAAATGTGAGAAGCCTCAGCAGCCATCTAATCAGAATGAGAAGCTCAGTAGCCGTCCAATCAAGAGTTTGACCATGTTGATCATCTGATACAATGCGCATCGGTCATTTGAGTGACTGTGGGCTTAAGGACCATTGAAAGATCGTGACAGTTGATCTGCTTCAAGAATACCCATCAGTCGTCGGATCCAGTGGAGCTGCGAGGAGGATAAGCCCAAGAGTTAGTTAACACTCCAAAGTAGTGAAATGATCTGATCCATTGGATCAATAGGATGCGTGGCAAGTGATTGGAATTTTGCTGACTCGCAGATCAGGAAAGTCAAAGACAATGTTGCATGAACTCGCAAAACACGAAATCGTGATATGATCTGGACCATTGGATCATGGAGGGTCGTGGACCATCGATCCAACGTCAGCAGATATCGAGAAATCAGGAATGGAAGAAGGGAGGTGATTAGTCCTCCAAACTCGCGAAACACAAAGACCCGATAAGCTCTGGGTCGTCAGATCACAAAGGTATGAGGATCGTTAGATCTTGGAGAAGTTGCATGATGGTTAGCTGTGAGTTCCTTTGGAACTTTGGACTCAGATAATTTGGAGTGACAACGAATCAAGGATCCCGAACTCGCGAAATTTGAAATACCAAAGATATAGTTGTCTGTTGGAAGGCAGGCACATGGCACAAGATTAACGAAGTCGAGGAAGGATGAAACATTGACATACCATGTCAGCTAACCTCATCAGCACGGATGCGTGGAAGACCACGTCAACATGTACACATGGCATAACTAGAAAATGACAAGTGTCAAAGAGGAAATTAGCTCGATACCATGTCAATGGGTGATGTAAGCAAAGCTACGTCACTTCAAGAGAATTGTATCAGGGGTTTTGCAATGTAGTAAGTCACGAAAACTCTGAAGGGAAAAAGTGACGAAATTATGTTGGCCATCCATCTCGATGAATGATTAAATCATGGCCGTCAGATTTTGCAGTAAAAGTATGATTGCAAGGTTAAAGTAGACCATTGATGTATCTCTGCGAGATAAACATGAATCTTTCGATTGTATCGGCGATATCATAATCGAGAATTTTGCAATGAAGTAAGTCACGAAGACTCGAAGGTCAAAGTGCCGAAATTCTGTCAGTCGTCCATCTCGATGAATGATTAAGTCACAGTCATTGGATTTAGTATTGTAAGGAGGAGTGTAAGGTCTAAAGCGGGTCGTTGATCTGTCTTCGCGAAATAAACATGAAACGTCCAATTGTTTTGGCGATATCGTAATCAGGAGTTTTGAAGTATTGGAAGTCACGAAGACTCGATGGGAAAAGTGCCGAAATCCCGTCAGCTGTCCATCCCATTGGGAGAATGAATTGTGTCCATTCAATTGATAAGCACTCATGCGATCCTATAGCCTAAACGTGAGGTCACTGCCATTGGTCATATGTTATAAGAGTTTTCAAAAGGAAACTATGAATAGGCCGCTATATTCTGTAAGCATGTGGTTCTATAATGATCGGTCATATGAAATGGCTTGAAGGAAGCTCCTCCATAGTATCCGGTCTCTATGAAATTAACGGAGATCCGTCAACAAGTATAAAGGATAAAATTGATCCATGTTGTGATCAATTTATAAAAGGTATTCACGGTAAATATAATTAAAATGTGATCAACTCATGACAAACAAAAATGAACCGATACACAGTCATAATTAAAAGAGAATTAAATCATGAAAATATGAATAAAGAATAAAAATGAAAAATTATATTAATTAAAGTTTAGATTATCATTTTAAATGAAAAGGTATAATGGTTCAAATAAAGGGACACGATGTTTTAAATTTCACCCCTGTTTGAAGATTATATAAACGAGAAAAAATGGTAAGAAGAAAGTGTCTTTGTGGTTCACATTAGAAGATCTAAAACAAGAGCAGAGTCTAAGATGAAGAACTCTTCGTTCTAAGGTGCTTGCCAATGTTTGAATGAATATCAAGAACGAAAGAAGACAAAGAAACAGTTATGCAATCCAGAACTTGATAAAGAAGACCATACAAGCAGAGGCTGCAGCAGACAAGTAGAAAGTACAACAATGGCTACATGAGTAAAATTCTATGAAGAGCAGAAGAGATTGAATTTCATTATAAACTAAGGGTGGTTGGGTGGTGCAAGGGAAGGTTGGAGCCTATAGGGGAGTTGGTTCTTCCTTGTCAGCTGTGGCTGACTAAACAAGGGGTCGAAGCCTCCAACCAGTTGGTGCTGGCGAATGAGGGTGTGGGTGCATCCTTCCATTTGTAGCTGGTAAATGGGGTGTGGTAGCATCCCTTCATTTGTATCTGGAGAAACTTGGGGAATGTCTCTCCATCAAGTTGTAGCTTGAAAACAGTTTTGTAAAAGAACTGTTTATTAATGAGAAAAGAGTTGGTGGTTTTCCCTGTTGGGTTCCACAATAAAATCTTGTGTTCATAAGGGTTTGTTGTTCATCATATATTTCTTAATGGAATAATTAATATGTATGCTAAATATGGATGAATATAAAAAGAAAAAGTAGGCAATATTGATTCACACCCCCCCCACCCCCTCTCAGTATTGCTAGATATTCCATCACCATTGATGTCAAAGGGGGAAAGATAGTCACATTGATGTGATTGAGATGACTATTGATGTAGAGAAATGCCTTGTCTACATGTTGCCATAAATGATTGGTGTTGACATCAATGTTGGTATTTCCATCAATGCCAAAGGGGGAGATTGTTGGATCATGTTGTCATTGATGTCAAAGGACCAATGTCTTGTCATAGTATATTGATGAAGTATGTATTTATTGTAAATGAATGGATGCCAAGTGAAGTCATGCATATATGAAGATGGATCGATGTGTTTTCATTTATATAGGTTGCATATATGGATGGATGCACTAATGTAGTGATCGTTGGATCATGTGGTTATGCATAGAATCAATGACAAAGGGACAATGTCATAGTGGTGTATTGTCATGGGATTGATGTAAAGATGACTCATTATTATCTTGTTATGGTTGATAGAAATTACAAATGTATGAAATCCAAAGTGGTTCCCTTATGGTGAAATCCCTCATGGGAAGACACTTTGCGATTAAGTTATCCTCGAAGTATGGGTAGAGAACCCATGCTTTATTGTGGAATAATGAGATGAATATCAATGAATTTGTCAATAAAACTATCCTATATGAATAATGTTTGTCATGCCATTTCTGGTGATATGTGGAACGTCACATAACTCCTCACGGTTTGAGAGTTATGGCCTTACAAAGTTGGAGGACCCCCATGTGTTGGCTAGAAGCCCCAAAAGGTCAAAGAAGTCAAAGTTCTTACAAATAAAAAATTATTTAAATAATAAAGTGAAGTGATGAAGTCAAAGAGGATTATTTAAATAATAAAGTTAATGGAGAACTTTATAATTATGGAAAGTGGTTATAAGAGGGTTAACCCTAAAATGAGGAAAGTGGGTTAAGTGGACAAGTGACCAATTGGAAAAAGTTGGACATAAGTGGCTATGTGGACAAAGTGGCCAAGAAGATGCTTCTAAGGAAGTTACTTGGAGAGTATAAATAAGAGACAAGGGTCTCTTGTAAATATCTCTCTCTTGAGCATATATTGAAGATCTATTCTGAGGAAGAGAGTGATTGGAGGATCTCATGGATGCATCAAAGTTTCCGTAAGTCTAAGATCTTGATGAAGAAAGTTTTGGAAGTTCAGAAACCCTAGTTTTTGAAGGAGTACGCGAGAAACAATGGACCAAAGCGCGTACATATGCGGGTTGCAGTGAGCCAGAGCGCGTACACACGTGGGATGAAGAAGATCAGAGCACATACAATTGGAGAAAGTCATGGAGACTTGAGTGTGAGCTGGTGCCAGGTTACTGAAGGATGAAGCAAGTTCCAGATCTGCATTCTATGGACTCATATCTGCCATAGAAGTTATGGTATGGTTACATGTATGTTTTGAAGAATACTCTTGCTTATGTTATGGTTAATTATTAAGGCATTCTTGGTCTGGCTGTCATGATATGGTTTATGTTGGTTGATTGATAGAGTGAGAAACACTCTTATGTTCCAGTACTGATATGATTTCCATAGTATACTGGTTTCTTATACATGATTAAGTAACATTCATAGTGTATGGTTGAGGAGCATGATTAAGTTTTTGGAGAGCATAGATGTGTTGTGATTGGTTATGGTACATATTCGACAGAGAAAGGAAGAAGTGGATGTGACAGAAGGTTGTAGAGGATCTGAGTTTTTCAAGGAGAGAAAACCCTAGTTGTTCAGGAGGCATACATAGGCTATTATATGCCAGACCACGTACATACGTAGATTGCACTATTGGTATGGCACGTACATACGTGTCCTGCACTACTGACAGATTGTGTACCTGTTGACAGACTGGTATCTGTTGAGGATTGAATCATCTTCTTGTTGCTAAGTTATGTAAGTTGAGTCATGTATTGTAGAACTAGTGCTCTTGTGGAGTTGTAAATCTATTCAGTCATTGTTGATAAACCCAAGGATTCTAGTCCATAATAAAAAGAAAATTGTACATACATCTTGTGTTCTTTGTGGTGATGGCTTATTGATGATATATGTTGTTGTTATCTGTTGTTGATATATGTTCACATACAACTGGTTATAAATGACAATAATAAGTGATGAGTAAATGGTGATTTCTAACTAAGAACTTTTTGTGAAGGGACGTTTGAAAATATCCCTACACTGATTCACCCCACCCTCCCAATGTGGTCGGTGTGTCCAACACACATTTCATGGAACCACGATTTGAAATCGTGATTTGAAAATTGTTGATTGCACATATATAACACATGGTCTCTTGAGAAATGCGACGATGAATAAAATTATGGGTGTTGCCACTATCAACTAGGATAATGACTTTCTTGTGCTTAATGTAGCTAATTAACTTGAGGGTTTGGGGAGAAGAAAGACCAATGACGGAATTCAAGGAGATGAGAGGTTCAAATTATGGTGGATCAGAGGGAAAGGTATGATCATCCTCTTGGGGTAGCTCTTCAACTTGTGGAACATTGACATCCTCATTATAAACATCCTCATAAATGGCCATGGAAATATTTTGTTCCTTACACTTGTGCCCTGGAAAATATTTTTCATCACAATTATAACAAAGACTCTTAAGTTTGTGTTTAACCATTTATACCCGAGTTAATTTCTAGATCTTGATAGTAGTAGGAGGGGTTGGATTGGTGTGTCAAGGGCATGGAATAAAGGAGGGTTTTTAGTTTTGGGAAGAGGCTACTTGTTTTTCTTCCTTAGTGTGTTGAGTATCTTCCATCTAGGTTTGGGGGCGAGCCATAGGGACATGGGCTCAAATGTAATCCTTTAGGCCACTAATAAAGCATTCGTGGAAGAAGTTGTTGGACATGCCATTTTTTATGAAAGCCAATTACTCAAAGGAAATGATATAGTCTTCCACCGTGCCAGACTGTTTCATCTTGGTCAAACAACCAAAATGATGTGTGTTAGTGTCAAAGCATTCATAAAGATCTGCAAAAAACCGTGTCCAAACAACATACCCTCTGCATGAATTTTTATGCCACTTCCACCATTTCTGGTGATTAGGATCCAAATAAAAGACACTGATACGAAGTTTGGCCAAATCATTAGTAATTCCATGCAGGGAGAAATAATGTTCCATTTGAGTGATCCAACCCATGGGATCCAAGCCATCAAATCTTTTCACATCCACTTTAGGAAGATGATGTTGACGATGAGGAGGGTTAGAATGAAAGGGCATAGAATGGGAGGAATAAACACCTTCTAGGTTATAAGGTTTTTCAGAGGAGGTAGGACCCCTTTGTGGATTCATCCATTCATGGATCCTGGCGGCAAAGGATTCAAGTTTGATGTCCATGTGTGTATATATGGCTTCCATTTTGGCCTCTATGTTGGAATTGAGGGCAACAATATTGGCATTGAGTTGTTTAATTTCAACCTGGTTCTTGGAGATATCAAATGACAGGGCATTGACGCAAGTGTCAATTTCTTGTTTGCGGGTTTGAGCCATGGTGAAAGGAAGAAGCAAGAATGAGAATGGTGGGTTTGTATAGAAAGGGGTTAATAGTGAAGGGTACCATTTCGATCAGTGCAAAGAGAGGAATCCAATGGAATAGGTGGAAAATAAGGATGTTAGGAAGGGTGGGAAGATCCATAGGAAAAAAAGACATATAAATGATAGGTACCATGATGATTAGGATGAAGAGAGGAATTCAATGGGATAGTTCCTGAATAAGGGTGTCGACGAGACCACTATAATCATTTTTTTACTCTTGCAGAGTTATACTCTGGCCCAAAGAATACTGCAATGATAGAATGCCCAAATTGTTAACAAGGAAAATTGTGTAGGGATTTTGCAACGTGGATGCAGGAGGCATGGTTGTGATGCAGAAGTTCCCCTATGTTTTTGTTCTATTCTATTTCAACATCAAGGGTTAGGGTTCTTACAAAAAAGGGTTTGGGTTAGGGGTTTCAAGGTTCTTTTTGAAAGTAAGGGTTAGGGTTTTTAGATTTTTGTTTCGGAAACAAGGGTTAGGGTTTTCAGGGTTCCTACAAAAAAAGGTTTTCCTTATGTTATATCTCTTTGATATACGTGGGTCGAATAATACTACTCGACCCAATATCTCAAGGAGGCTCAACTGTACCCTTAGCCTTACTACTCAATTACACAGGTACTAAAGAGTAGTTTTCCTGAGTGTTGTTCTCGGTGCTACTATAACAGTCAAGAAGTCAATAGGCTAATCTATAGCTGGTTTTAGGAGACCTAGGGGAATAACTATATACCCAAAGGTACGTGGGAGTGATGGTTGTGTACATGTGTTGTCTGATGTGGTACTACTCAAAGGGGTACCAACAAGGGTTACAAAAGTTTCCAACTAGGTGAAACAACGATTTCAAGAAACCCATGAAATCGTCTGTATTTCTTGCGTGTAGTCCTCCCCAACCACAATTTTACCCACCAAATGACAAAACTTAGTGCTTTAAATATGCCAAAAGTACATGTCTCTACACTAAAAAAATTGTCCCAATTTATGCAAAGGAAACTACTATGATAGCACTTGTAAGGCACCAACTGTATTATGAAAAGCAGAACAAAGTAACTATGAATACCCGCAAGAACAACGAAATATAGAGAACAATAACACCATAGATGATAATTTTATTGATAGAAAGCCAAGTTCACTTGCCTCTTCAATAGGGAAACCTCCAATAGAGTAGAGCTCAATTACAAAATAATTTTCAAGACAAAACTTTCCCATGCCTTCTACTCCTATTTATACTAATCAATCTTCAAAAGAACATTCTAGATAAAAATCTTTCTAAATTGAAAACTTTTATTAAATATTCTTACATTAAACTTTTCTGAATAAACATTATTTACTAATAGAAAACATATTATTCTATCTACATAAAATATTAGGGAAATTGAATCCCTAACATATTTATCAATTAATTTAAATATTTAAAATTAATAAATTCAAATACTTTAATCCATTTTACCATTTTACATATTTGTTTCACTTATGATTCAAATCATTAAACATATTCACTTCATTCATTTATTCGCTTCAATTGTGATTCAAATCATAAACATATTCACTTCATTCATTTTTGTGTTTGAATAATCATTAAAAAGTCTTAATATCTTTGTGGATTAAGTTTATTCAAAACAAATCATACATATGAAGATGCCACTCCACTTGATATACTTGTGAATTAAGTTCATACAAACCAAATCTTACATATGAAGATACCACTTCACATAATTGTGCTATAAACAATTTCAAAGTATTCAAATTAAAGATAATACTATAATTATTTTCGTGAGTTTGTGATTGGAAGAGACCATGTGATGAATATGAATTGAGAATATGAATAATCTTTAAATATTCAAAGTAAAACTAATTTTACCTTTTTATATATATTAAAATGGGTTGAGATTTACCTAAGTTAGGAATTATTAGATAACATGATAATACAATGAGGCAATTTTTGTTAGGTTTATACTCTTCATAGAAATTTTTGTTAGGTTTATACTCTTCATTATATGGTAATTGTTTTTAGGTTTATACTCTTCATTATAAGTATATAGTATTTTGATGTCATTTTGGTCTAACAACTAAAGTATTTTTAAGTTTTTTCCCTCATGTATATTCCTTTTTAACAAGGATCAATGGACATATATCTTTACTTAAAAAGATGGATTTAACAAGGATCCTATACTTAAAAGATAGAAAGAATGTGAACCATTAGATTTGGAGAATGTAGAAGATCAAAATGACATAACTTAAAACTCTACAATTTTAAAGATGGAGAACATTGTTTTCCCAAAAGCGATGAATGATGACAAAGAAGACGACACAAATTCCTTCCAAAGGGTAGTTACAAATGAATACTCATAAAGAGGGATGAAGAAAATAAATGAATATGAAAATTCTATTTTTGATATGGAATTGAAACAACTTTCGAATATTGGACATTTGTTTTCTCCTTCGATTCCAAACCTTCTGATTTTTTTATTTAACTTTAGTCACTGCGAAACCTTCTTCAAGGGTGTGGCAAGAGGCTAAAAAGAAGAAAGGAAAGAAAATAGGATCCAGAACTATTTTTCATCAAGACAGTAATGAAATGTTCAATTTTTTTTAATCATGGGAAATAGGTGACTTATTAGAGTGGCTTGGGCTAGGCCGAGGATCAAACTGACTCGTTTCCACTGTAACCCAAGAGCATATCCAATAGCCCTCAAACCAAATATACCAATAACTTATGACTTAGAAAGGGTTGAGATGTCTAGAGACACATCTGCTGGGTGGAGGGGATTTATGAAGGTGTCCTACTCCTAGGGGCCATCTACCCTTCTAACCTTTTCACAATGGGCAAAATGTCTCATCAAAATATTTGAATATGACAAAAGAGGGTGCACGAGTTACCTCCCAACCATTCAAGTTTTTCCCCCTCAACCATTAATTTATTATTACGCCAAAGGCATTCTTTTAAGGGGAGGTTTTTTTCAAGTTTTCGTTGTCTTCCCAAGATCAATCAAACACGAACACGCGGCCATCATCCTGGATTGTCTTTATCCACGTGTCTTTTCACCAAATCCACACTGTGACCGAATTTGATCTTATTTCTTAATATTACCTGCTTAACTAGCATTTTCTTCTTGTTTCATGTTGTGCCCCAGCCTCTTCTCTTGGATCTCGGAAGGCACCCGCAGTGCCCTGTAGCAATGGAGGGGATTGTTGGATATGGTGGATCAGGGCCACCGCAACCATTACAAGCTGGAGTTGTTGCAATGACGACCACAAAGATAACACCGCCTCCTACAAGTCATCAGAAGCCATGGCGCCAGGGTTTGGCCTGATACATTTAATTGGGTATAGAAATTTGCTCACACCTATGATGCCACTACACAAAATATTAGAGTAAGAAGCTCTGCATCGATTGGTGGTCAAATGCAAAGAGGAAGCATTCGGTGGAAGAAGAGGATGATGGGGAGCTCCATTATATTGATTAGGAGCGTCCGGAAAAGAGGCGATGACTGGGGTGTTGCATATTAGAGACCCTATAATTGGGGCTGAGCGGCCCGTTGTGTTTCTGAGTACTAAGGAGCAAGATGCAACAAAAACAGAGTCATCATGAGCCCTTCAATTGGGTTGTCAAAAGGGAAGACTGAAGGTATGGAGGTGTCCTAATAATGAAGTGCATGATAACTTTGAAATTGAATGGAAGAAGAAGCAGAGGAGGAATAGAAGGGTATACTAGAATCCCCATGGGTGATAACACAACTAGTGAGGTGTTGGATGAGCGTCACGAACTCCCTGTATTCAGTGTGTATGATCTCAAGGGAGCACACATATATAATCATTGATGGCCTATATGGCATGGCAAGCACCTACATCGGAGGCTTCCAGATATTGTGAGAGTCCCTCCAAATCTTGAGCGACACAGGACATGGACCCTATGATTCCCTCTTTGATGCTTTTGCTTGTTGTTGCTATAGCAACAAACTCATCCCTCCCTTATTTTCTGTTGGTTCAATTCCAATATCCATTCTAGGATGCATAATTTGTCCTCCTTCTTGACTCCTCTAACTGTATTGTTAATGACGACTTTTACAGACTAAAGAGAGAACAACCCAATATGCAACAAAAACTATGCAACCATATTGCATAAACAAGGAGGCATGCTCCCTCACAGCGACATATACAAGGATTTTTGGCATATCTACAAGTCTTTTTTTCCTCACATGGAATGGAAATGGTCAGACGTAAATAAAGAAAGTATAGATGGATAATTGGGGACGAGAGACATGTTCCAAGACTGTATGTGGAGAGATGTGTTCTGAGACTACATGTGTAGTCTTGGTGTCCAGTAAGTCTTTTTTTTTTCGATAAATTTGGGAAAAGTTTGAGCAGATTACCAATTCAATATGGGCAGTTAATAGATTTGTCCATTAAGATGTCTACATTTAACTTTCATCCCTAATCCTATGTTTGCAGCGTAGACGTTGATGTTTAGGCCCAACTATTAAACGTGAAAATGTGCATGAATTTGTTGAATATCCTTGATAGAAATTTTGACAAGCTAGTGTTGGGGTTCTTTCAAATAGTTGGGGTAATGTATTGGGCATGGTCTGTGCTGATGAACGAGAAAGGTGTCGTTAAATATCTACCTTGGAAATATATTCTTAGAGTGAATTTGCAAGGTTTAGTCAAAATGAGTTTGAACAACTCAAAGTAAATGTCACCTGTTTGAATCTAGAATTAGAAGAGGTGGTTAGAGTATGTTCAATGCTATTTACCATTCTACCTAGATTTCATTTGTTCCATTTTCATTGTTACCTGATACTTATTATTATATGATGTGATTTGTAATGTCAAAGTTATGGAAGGTTCGGGTGAAGGGATGTTTTTGGAGGGTATAATGATCAAAGTTTGAATTGTGTGAGCAATGGATATATTCTCTTTTACCTTCTATTGTATTTGTTTTGTCTGTTGCATTTTGAAATTGATGATCACCGATGTTATGGAGTGTTCAATAGGATTGTAAGGTTTGCTGAACTAGGATGCAGGGCAGCATCAAATGAAACAAAGGGATTGACAACAACCCATTTTGCAAAATGGTAGGCCTGTTGATCCGAATTTGGATCCATAGAATTGCAATTCCATTGATACAAGGTTCTGACTGTTGAGGCTAATATATTTTTTTTCTTCAAACATTGTTGGAAGAGGTTCCAAAGTTGTGAATAGTCCCTTGCTTGCAACATCGAAAATCCCGACCTCATGGCATGGAAATCTTGCATATTCAATTGTCCATCTTACATGAGTTAATGTTTCTACCTGGGAGACCTTTGTTAGGATGCCAAAATGATTCCCTACTAAATGAAAATTGATGTCACAACTGCAAAAGGTTATCTCTGCTTTTGTTGGGTGAATCACCGTCATTTCATCCAAAGGAACGTTTTTTTCGGGGAAACGAATCTCTACCTATAGATGTTGCGTCTTACTCTGGAAGTGCAACGTTTCACCCCAGAAAAAGAAATTTTTTGTCAGGGAAATCATATCTCTGTTGTTGGAATTTGAATGTCATGGTAGACTGATTCCCAAAAACTATTCCCTTGCTGCAAAAATTTGTCTTCATAATGATGGCTCGATGGGCAAAGGGTAGTGGAAGAAAATCATCTTCCTCTCTTTCAATAATCATTTTACTCCCATGCAAATTGATTTTTGAAGCATAATCCATTTCCTCTATCACAATAAATGTCTTCTCTGTTTTCCAAACATTTTCTCTATTTTTGGTGGCAACAATGAGAATTTTTCTAGGGGGATTGAATCCTTTGTTTAGTGGGAAATTTCTGGGAATAACATTTGTTAGCTTTCAGAGTTACTTTGAAAGTTGTTTACACCCTGTTTGGGGGTGCTTCATGTGATGTGGGGTGCATGGTATGTTGATTACCTTTGGTTTTACCATGATGAAGATATGCATTCGAGATAGCTTGATCATGGATTGCCATGCCTTGACTTGATGCTTATGTAGCATACTTCCTTGGAGTGTTGGAGACCTATATGTCATGATGACATTCTTCATGATGCACATATGTAGAGGTCGATTGTTTTCTTAGGAGAACTACTCACCTTGGAGGAGGGGTGTTGGGAATTTTGGAGGATGGTGTTGATCCCTACATGGCATGGGGATACTTGATTGCTTCAATGTAAGCTTGTACTTGACATGAGATCACTTGGGTTGAGGGGTGATCATGTAGGTGTGGTGGGCCTGGAGGTACACATGGCTTAGGAGGGAGTGTTGGATCATTGGAGGCCTATGACTGGGAGTATAGATTATATTGTGTGTTTGTGAGTTGTTTAAGTTTTAAGTTATGTATTTTTTGGTGTATTGTTACTTTTACTAGAAAGGCTTTATGTATTTAAATTTCTTAGTAATATTCTGGGGATTATGTTTCCAGAAAATTTTATCTCCAATTCTTGCATATTTTATGTTTCATTTTTTTCCTATGAATATTTATTAAGTTCAAAATTGAAAAAAAAATGAAAATGATATATGGATATCAAATACATTGCTAAAATAACAATAAAAACAATTAAATGAATTGAATATGGAGATTTTATTAAATATAACAAAGATTGAAAAACCACCCAGTGACAACGATGTAGTTTTCTTGCAAGTTGCAATTAACAGTTAAGTCGCATCATACAGGTCGGCAAAGATAGGCAAAATCGAGTAAAGCAAAATGACTAGACACTTAAAAATGATGTTACTTGAAAAAGTTGCATATATCATATAAATATATTATATAAAATTTTGAAATTTGATTTAGTTTTTCTAAAATTACACAATTTAAAATGATTTTGTATAAAATAAATTACATACTCTATACATATATGTTGTCCCTTGACCAAGTTTTGGAGATCCTTGGTCAGGTTTGACCTATTTTGGGACTTCGACAGGCTGATCGAAGGCAGAGCGCAAGTCAAAGCAGATATCGTGGGATCTCGACCCCTTTTTAGGGCATTTTTGGGATTAGGGTTTATGTAACTGGTATGGGGATGTCGGCCCATGGGTTTACCCATGTTTAGGCCCTTTTTTTAATGTATAAATAGAAAGTTAGGCGATGTAAGAAGGACTGAATGTTTTGTGTGGTTGATGCTAGGTGCTAAATATTGTGCTAAGTGAAAGTAATTGTAAGAGGCTTTGTGCTTAGTGTATGGTCATTTGTAGTGATTTGTGCACAGACTATGTGAGGAAACTTTATGTTGTAACTTGGGGAAGGAGGATCTAGTGAGGTGCGCATAGATCTCATGTCCGCTACAAAGTAGGATTTTGATGCTCTGTGCATGTAAGAAGCTTGACATAAGATAATAAAGAAGAGAAGAGTTGGTGGATGTAGCCCCACACTGGGGTGAACCACATATATCCTGTGTTATGGTTGCTTTGTGCATTATGGTTGTTATGTTGTTTATGTGATTAATGCTTAGCACAATATTGTATGCTTAGATGAATATGATAGCTTAGTGCCTAATGATATGAATAAGATGCTAGATCTGATCTGTTTCCTCATGCTAAGTGCTTTGTTATGTTAGATCTGGTTGAATATTGCATTACTTTGTAATTAGGGTTTTATCTGTAAAGTAAATGCTGGTTGAATACTAATGAATGTTAACTAGTGCTTTGTTAGAGTATTGTAATCATAGATTTGTGTCTCAACCAATGTTCCAGACACTGGAGTCCTGCAACCACCCCTGCCTCTACCTCGAGTGATACTTCATCTGCTTCATAGGTGTTTCTGAAAGGGTCGGTAGTTAGGGTTTTATTGGTGCGTTGTCAAGCGTTGAACCTTAGGTCTTCCCCTGTGCCAACAAATGGTTCTGTTCTCGGGACTCAAAACTGTGCTTGTTGGGAACTGAGGAAAATAAAGAAAGCTCTGTGTGTAGATCTACTGCTTTAGTGCGCAATATTCTACTTGACTTGTGAAGCTCTGTGCTAAGAAGATAAGTCTGATTTGAAGAAAAGAGGTAAGATCTTAAAGCTTTGTGCTCTGAGAAAGGTAAGATAAGTGAATTTTTTTATTTTGAAAGTATGGATCTAGGTATGTTTGATAAATTTTGTCCTAGCCGGAAAACTAGGTTACAAATAGAAGAAAGAAGATTTGATATGAGTATATTTGATAGAAATAGAGAGAGATATGTTATTCCTATGCATAGAAAGAATGTTTGGACTGACAAATGGATGCAGGATTCTAGAAAGAATTTTTTGCAGGTTAGTTACTGTGACCCCAGTGCGCAGAATAGGAAAAGTTGGGGATCATTTAAGAGAAAGAGAGTATTAAACCTTTGTTACAGTTGCAGAAGACAGGGACATCTTGCTAAGGAATGCCCTGATAGAAGACCTAGTTGTCTTTGTTGTAAAGCTATGGACCATGAAGTTTCGGATTACCCTAGAATGATTGCTAAAGTTGAAAAGATGAATATGAGACAAGAAAACCATGAGAAAAGGCCAATAGACTAAGATTATGGCAGAATCCCAGAAAGAATCAGAGACTGTATTACTAAAGATGAAAGAAACCCTGAATGATCACAGAGACACTAATTTATCAGAGATCTTAAAAGACAAAGAATGCATAGAAGCAAGAATAGGAGACTTCGACATAGACTGTGTTCTGGATGAGGAAACACAGGTGAATATAATGACAGAAAGAACTTTGGAAATTTTGGTAAAACCTGCTATGATTCCCTCATTGGGAGGAATAGGATTATTTAGAGGAAAGCTAATCAACCTAAGTGGAAGACTTACCCAGACATCTATGAGTACTCATGGAACTTTGACAGAGGAAGAATTTGAGGTCATTCAGTTTATTGAGAACAACGCCCCATTTTCTAATTTTATAGGAAGGACCTGGATTGAGAAAGATCAGATCCGAAGAAGAAAAGAAGAGGAAGCCCTAGAACAGAAAAAACAAGAATTAACAGATTTCATGACTAGGAGAATAACACACTTGATAGTAGAACAAGAGACCAATTCGAAGTTTTTAAGGACCAGGGATCTAGCTGTCGAAGCCAAAAAAACACAGACATACTTGAAGAACCTATCCATACAGGAGAGTAGGGAACCTACTCCAGAAAGAGAAGAAGTATTACACTCAAACCCTATGAAAGACCATCAACAATGCGGAGTTACTATGCTAAGAGAAGATAAGAATCAAAATGGGAAGAGGAACCCAATAACTTAGATTACAGGAAAAAAGGCTAGAAATATCAGCAAGAAGAAAGCAAAGTTAGAAAAATTACAAGAAGCTCCAAAAAGAACTTCACAGAAGGAAGGTTTCCAGAATTTGAACTTCGTCGGAATATCAGTACAACACAGAATGACACTTCGCCATGGCAGAGCAATATAACTGTTGGAGGCATTATGACCATTAGACCGATGCTCTTGAATCGTTTGAAGAGAATTTATGGACCAAAATCTCACCATTGGACCATTAGGACCGCACCATAATGGATGGAATTGCATTGATTAAGTCTTTTTGACCCGTTGGAAGAAACCATTACGGTGTTTTCTATTTATCCCGTCGAGTGTCACACTGAGAACACTTTTTCCAATTGTGATTATCCGAGCCCAAAGAGAACTAGTTGATTTTGTGCAGTGATCATTGAGACCTCGAAATCCATTCTGTTGCATTGAGTCTTTGTTCATCAACCTGAGATATCCTATCTCGAGCATGCATGTCAGACAACATTAGCGCAGTAGAAAATTCAGTNTGTATGCAGGAGTTCAAGATTCATTGATGAGAGGAGTGAAAGCCTCTCCATCGACTGCTCGCGGATCTGAACCATCCCGAGCTGTAGCCAAAAAAAGAACCAAGCATCTAGATGACTTGGTGAATGCGAAGTTAATCCCATCTATCCTGCCTGACTACATCCCACCCCTGGCCGGTGTGGTGAGTCATGATAGTGTCCCGAGGGACTTCGACTACACAGTCATCACTGCGTACCTCCCGAAGGGCATACAAGCAGTCACACCGCAGTTGGAGAAAATTATAACCTTGAAGATCAATGACTATAATCTGGGAGATTGCAAGAGCTATGCCATTCTCGCACCTCACAAATATATGACCAAGACCAAGGGGAAGAAGTCGAAGGTCATCCCCCAACCATGGACTATGGACATCGCGAGGTCCACTATCTTGAACGTGATAAAGATACCACACTTTGGAAGGCACCAGGAGGTTAATGCGTGCGTTAAGCTCCTGTTGTGATGCTTCCATGATGGTTATCTGTGGTTGGACAGGCGTATCACCATCAATCTGGCGGTGATCCATAGGATCACCGAATTGATCATGCAGGGACCAAACCCGCAAGACTTTTACCCAGGGAAGGATGCATACTGCACCCTCGAACAGAGGATTAAAGACACCTACAACGATGTAGAGAAGGGGATGCGAGGCTACAAGGTAGCCTCCATTCATAATGGCGTAGTGTGCCATGCTTTCCAATTGATTGCTGGTAAGCTAGTCTAAAAGAACAAACCCATGCAAGTCATATGGTTTATCGTTGACCTCGTTGGAAAATGCATGGAAGGACTCTAGATGAACTAGGATAGTTACTTAGTTAACTAGTTAGAATTGGATTTCCGTGAAGCTCAGGATCAAGGATATGAGTTCCATTTTAGCTGGTTGCTGATCCTCATCGGGTTTACTGCTTGGGAGATGCCAGAAGGTGCGACCTTCCCTGACATTGATTCATTCAATCCATTCACTGTGAAGTTCACCATGCTCTGGTCTTTGAGCGTGATGCAAGAGCATCCCTCATATCAGGCGAGCTAGTGCGAAAGTGGAAGACAACTCGACAGGCCAGCACAAATTTTGAAACACCTGGAAACTGTTGCGCAGACATTAATGTGATAATTTAATGAGGCGCACTTATGTATTGTAATGGACCTTGAGCGGATAGCTCTCGTCCTTAAGTAGATAGGAGGCATTTAATCTAGTTAATGCAAGTAGGTAGAATTGAATTCATAGATTAGACAGTTTTAGATAGAAGGAGGGAAAACGGATATAGACACCCTCATTGTACATTGTAGAAAAAAAGAAGCATGATTATTGAAGCAGGGAGAGCACAGGAGAATAGCAGAGAGCTGTAGAAGAACATTCATGTGTAGATCTTGAATTAATAGAAGAAGTTGATTCAAATCCATGGTTTTGTGTCTTTTCTCTATGTGTTGATGTTAAATGATGTGCTCATGAGTGTTTGTTTTCCTATTATGCATTTTCTTTATTGTTGTGTATGTGATTTCATGTTTGAGTTTGAAATCTAAGAGGAAGAACAAATGAGTTTCAATTGTTTCTTTATTTGAGTGAGGATTCCTGCAAGGAGTGCAGTCGAAAACGTCCGCAAGGAGTGCGTTGACGGATGCTCAGGTAGTTTAACTCTTGTTCTCATTCACCCAGAAGTGAATTTGAGTTACTAGAGCTGTGCCAGGAGGGCGCAGGCTAAGGGAGAGTCTCAGTTGTGAATCTGAGCGAAGTGCTGGAAGACTACTGCTGCAGGTGTGCGTAGGGTCGAAGATCTCAAACAGTTAAGGTGTTTGAAAGTTTGTCGCAAGGAGTGCGAGCAGGGAGTCTTAAATTCTGAAATATTCAGAATTGACAAAGCTCAGGAGGTATAGTACCTTTGAGTGAACCTTGAAGAGAAGCACATGGATTTGTGCGCGGAAGTGTTAGAACAGGCGTCGCAAGTTTGCACGTAGGAGAACGAGTTCAGTGGAGGAACACATACTCAGTTTGCAGATTCCTCAAAGGGGGAAGACAGACGGTTAGGATCTTGTGAAGGAGATTTTTCAAAATCCCGCCAGTCGTTGGATCGATCAAAGAAGCGAGGTGGTTACGGTCACACCAGAGGGTTAAGCTCAGGAGGATCGAGAGTCGTAGGATCGTTGTTGGGTTACCTGTCAGTCGTTCGATCAGGTAGGAGTTGCACTAGGGTTAAGTCGTAGCAGGCAAAGGAAAGTCCCGAAGAGGCATCGGGATATTGGAGCATCTAGGTTTCAGAAGTCAAGAAACTCGAGACCTTTCAAGTCTCGAAACCCCGAGAAGAAGTCCTAGCCATGGATCTCTAGGTGGACACGTGTCAGAAGATCGAGAGGAGTTGGGGTTCGACATTTCGGGAATCCCGAGGACAAATAAATCGTTACATCAGGAATCACGATCCCGCGATGTCCGAAAAGGCGATGAGGAGATAGTGGCGTGGAAGGGTCAATCCTCACATGCATCAGGAATCGATGTTTTTTTATTCTTGGAAATCATAGCAGCAGGAATTGCAAAACTCCGAAATGCGATTTCCCGACAGGCTAAAAGAGTGGGGGCCACAAGAGTCAGCGTGGAGGACAGGTGGCGTACCATATCAGAGTTCGGGAAAAGGTAAGTTCTAAAAACCTTGGTATTAGGATTCGTGATCCCACGAAGTCCGAAGTCCCAACAAGGAAAGCCATCTATCGGTGTTTGAGTCATCGGGATATCAGAGATTTTGGTGACAAGTTATTTATGCATTTTGGAATCGCGAACTGCAAAACCCTGATGGGAATATGACTGCGGTCATATAAATAGCGGTTGCGTGGACTAAAGGCTTAGCCTGGGGAGGGGCTAAGGCAATAGGGAAGTGTATCGGTGTATCAGGGTTCGGGGTTTTGAGAATCCAAAAACACTCAACCTCAGGACTCACGAAACTGTGAAGTTTGATTTCCCGATTGGAATAGGGAGATCTCGTGGAAATTCTATGGGTGTGGAAAATTCTCGTTAGGGAATTAGAAGAGATTTTCAATTCTTTGGGCCAAGGAAGGAGAAGGTCCTATGAGCGGACGTGTCAGGAGGACGCGCCTGCGTCAGAGTGGTATCAGAGCTTGAATCTTGCTTGTGTATTTCAGGCAAGAGAATGAGGGGATAAGAGAGTACTCTGATACATGTCAAGTGGTATCAGAGCCCAGAAAGAATCTTTTCTTTCTATAGCAGGGAGAAGGAAATTCACTATGCTGCCAAGAAGAGATAGACATTCACCCGATCCAGAGAATAGGGAGATGCCACGATGAAGGGGTAGGTAGATGGTAGATCTAGCCATAGAGAGACAAATGCGTGATCTCCGAGCCAGACTCGAAGACATGGAGACAACGCAAAGACGCACAACTAGTGTAGGGGATCTGAGTGATTCTGACAACAAAGTTGAGGCTGAACATGAGGAAGAAGTTGCAGCCGAGGATGCAGCCAATGAACATCTAATTAAAGCTATTGCACAGATGGGTTCAAAAATGTGGATAGACATTCCAGTTTATGAGGGGAATCATGATGCGGAAGAGCTTCTAGATTGGATTAGACCTCTAGATACATACTTCGATTATGAATATGTAGAAGAGGACAAGAAAGTCAAGCATGCTGTCACGAGATTGAAGGGACACGCAGCATTATGGTGGGACGAGATACAAGCAGATAGATGCTACAAGGGCAAGAAGAAAATTAAAAGTTGGGATCGAATGATTGCAAAGATGAAGGCAAAGTTCATCCCCAAAGATTATCAAATCACTCTGTTCAGGAGGATGCAGAACCTGAGACAAAAGTTGATGACATTAAAAGAATACACAGAGGAATTCTATCAACTGAACATCAGGGCAGGTCATCGGGAGAGCGATGATGAGAAAGTTGCCAGGTATATGAATGGCCTGAGATACAATATCCAGGACGAGATGAGTATGGTGACCATCCGAATGGTGGAGGATGCCTATCAAATGGCTTTGAAAGATGAAGAGAAGCTGAGCCGTAAGTAAGGTCAACGAGGCCGAGGTAGGAGTCAGCCCAAAGGAAAATCGGTTGCCCAAGATAAATACCAGAAGCCCAAGAACGACTGGAAAAATCCTCAGACTAGAACCGAGAGAGGTAGAAGTTCACAGCGAGGCCAACACGCTGAACAGGGAGGGAAGCATATAGAGCAGAGCGGAGGATACGCTAATAATAACATGTTTCCTCATACCAGAGGTAGAGGAAGGGGAAGAGGTGGAGTAACACATGCTTCACATGTGGAAAAAATGGGCACAAGTCATTTGACTGTCTAGATAAAAGGAAGGATGGAGGAGAAGCTCACATCGCCGAGGCACAGAGGTGAGATGTTGAAGCGGAAGATGAAGAAGGTGGAAGGTCATTGATGATGCGTAAGGTTCTCTCAACACCCAAGAAGGAGGTGGAGGAGTCAGCTCAAAGAAACAGATTTTTCAGAACTGCTTGTAAAACCAAGGACAGAGTATGCAAGGTTATCGTGGACAGCGGTAGCACAGATAATCTCGTTTCAACCGAGATGGTAGAGAAGCTGGAGCTGGAGACGATTGGTCACCTGAGTCCATACAAAGTTTCATGGCTACAGAAGGGACATCAGGTAAATGTCACTAAACAATGTTTAGTTGAATTCAAAATAGGAGGGTATAATAATAAAATACTCTGTGATGTTATTCCTATGGATGTATGTCATTTATTGTTGGGCAGACCATGGCAATATGACATGAACATAATTCATGATGGGAAGATGAATACGTATACTCTAGAAAATAATGGGATAACACACAAGTTACTTCCGATAAAGGATAAGGATGTGAAGCCGGAAGTAAGCAACACAGTACTTCTCATGAGTGGGAAGGAACTCCTTACTGAGGTTAAGAAGAAAGAGGATCCACAGTTCATTGTGGTCAAAAAACCAAAGATTGTTCTGACTAGCACAAGAGTGGATGATTTTCCAGGAAAAGTTCATGAACTACTGGAAGAGTTCACTGATATTGTAGTGGACAAATTACCTCATTCGTTTCCACCGATGAGGAGTGTGAGTCACCATATAGACCTTATACCAAGAGCTAGTTTACCAAACAAAGCTGCGTACAGATTGACGCTGTAGGAGAATGAAGAGGTAAAAAGACAAGTCTAGGATTTGTTGGACAAAGGTTTGGTCAGGGAAAGCTTGAGTCTGTGTGGTGTTCCGACAGTACTCAGTCTGAAGAAAGATGGAGGCTGGAGGATGTGCACTGACTCAAGAGCGATTAACAAGATAACCATCAGGTACAGATTTCCATTACCAAGGATGGATGATTTAATGGATTGCTTAAGTGGAGCAATTTGTTTTTCAAAGATTGATTTGAAGAGCGGATATCACCAAATTCGCATGAGAGAAGGTGATGAGTAGAAAACAACGTTCAAGACAAACGAAGGTTTGTATGAATGGCTTGTCATGCCATTTGGCTTGACAAATGCGCCGAGTACCTTTATGAGGTTAATGAATGAAGTCCTGAGGGAATTCATTAGGAATTTTGTCATCGTGTATCTGGATGACATATTAATTTTCAGCAAAACAAAGGCAGAACATCTGAAGCATTTAGCTACAGTAATGAAGAAGCTACAGCAGGAGAAGCTGTTGATTAACATGAGGAAATCTTCATTTATGAAGAAAGAACTCATTTAATTGGGATTTATTATATCTGCGAATGAATTGAAGATGGATCCAGATAAGGTGTAGGTAATTAAAAATTGACCATCACTGAGAAATATTTTTGAGGTGAGAAGTTTTCATGGTTTGGCTAGTTTCTACCGAAAATTCATTAGGAATTTTAGTGGAATTAGCGCAGTGATGATGGATATAGTGAAGAAAAGACATAAATCTTTTCACTGGACTGAAGAGGCTGAGAAAAGTTTCAAATTGTTGAAACAAAAGATCACGGAACAACTGGTTCTGGTGTTGTCGGATTTCCAGAAGATATTTCAGGTGAAATGTGATGCAAGTGGGTTTACCATAGGAGCGGTCTTGAGTCAGGAGGACAGACCAATTGCATATTTCAGCGAGAAGTTGAATGAGGCAAAAGAAAAGTATTGCACGTATGATAAGGAATTTTATGCCATCATCCAGGCATTGAAAAAATGGAGGCACTATTTGATTCCAAAGGAATTTGTTTTATATAGTGATAACCATGCATTACAATTTGTGACTCAATAGGAAAAGTTGAATCAGAGGCATGTTAAGTGGGTTGAATACATGCAGAATTTCACTTTTGTAATTAAACATATTTCTGGTACTGCTAACAAAGTGGTTGATGCTTTGAGCAGGAAATGTTTGCTGATGCAGGAGTTCAAAGTCAAAACGTTAGGCTTTGATAATCTCATAGATATGTATGCAGATGATCAGGATTTTAAAGAAGCATATGAAGCAGCTGAGAATCCAGTTCTCATAGATAGAAGCCCTTGGACAGACTATATGATCCAAGAATGATTATTGTTCAGAGGAAATTAGTTGTGTATTCCAAATTGCTCCATGAAGGAGAATCTGTTGAAGGAAAAGCACAGCGGAGGATTGGTCGGGCACTTTGGTCATGATAAGACATTCGCGAAGCTAAGCGAGTCATAGTTTTGGACAGGGATGCGGTCAGAGGTCAAGCGGTTTGTAGACAAATGCAGAATTTGCTAGCATTCAAAGGGAAGAAAGAAGAATGCAGGATTCTATCAACCATTACCCATACCCGAGAGGCCGTGGGATGAAATCAACATGGATTTCGTATTGGGATTTCCAAGGACACAAAGAGGATTTGATTCAGTCTTTGTGGTAGTGGATAGGTTTTCCAAGATGGCACATTTTATCCCATGCCAGAAAACAAGTGATGCAACTCACATTGCAAATCTGTTTTTCAAAGAGGTCATTCGACTTCACGACTTACCCAGAAGTATAGTTTCGGACAGAGATACAAAGTTCGTGGGACATTTCTGGAGGACACTGTGGAAGAAGATGGGAAATAACTTGATGTTTAGTTCTGCCTATCATCCTCAGACGGATGGACAAACGGAAGTGGTGAACAAAAGTCTGGGAGACTTGCTGAGAAGCTTAGTGACAGAGCACCACAGCCAGTGGGATAGTATATTTCCGCAGGCAGAGTTCGCATATAATGACTCAGTGAATAGGAGCACAGGCCAAAGTCCATTTCAGATTGTGTATGGAATCTAGTCGAGAGGAGTTTCTAAACTAAGGGATTCAGAACAGACTGTGACTAGGATTGCAAGTGTTGAAGAATTCGCAGAGACGATGAAAGAACTTCATGGCCAGGTGAAGCAGCTACTGCTGGATTCAAGTCACAAATATAAGCGCAGAGACGACCAGCGGAAGAGACAACTTCAGTTTGAGGTTGGTGAATTAGTTCTAGCACATTTGAGGAAGGAGAGGTTCTCGAGGGGAACATACAATAAATTGAAAATGAAGAAAATTGGGCCATGTAAGGTCTTGAAGAAATTGGGGGAAAATGCTTATGAGATTGAGTTACCAGATGGGATCGGAATATCTCCAATATTCAACGTCTTAGATTTATACCCATATAAACTTGAAGAGACCGGAACAAGTGATGAAAAACAAGAAGTTCAGTGGCAGAAGCATGTGCCAGCTACAAAGAAGCCGCAGATGGAATGCATACTGGATAAACGAGTGGGTAAGAAGACCAGGAGGAAAGAATACTATGAGTATCTGGTCAAATGGAAGGGCCATCCAGTGGAAGATGTCAGCTGGGAGAACGAAGCATAAATACAGAAGCATGGATACACTGTGCAGGAGATCATGGACAGGAGCCCATGAAATTTTTCAAGCAAGGGAGTATGATGCAGGAGCATCCCTCATATCAGGCGAGCCAGTGTGAAAGCGGAAGACAGCTGGATAGGCCAACACAAATTTTGAAACACTTGGAAACTGTTGCGCAGACATTAATGTGATAATTTAATGAGGCGCACTTATGTATTGTAATGGACCTTGAGCGGATAGCTCTCGTCCTTAAGTAGATAGGAGGCATTTAATCTAGTTAATGCAAGTAGGTAGAATTGAATTCATAGATTAGACAGTTTTAGATAGAAGGAGGGAAAACGGATATAGACACCCTCATTGTACATTGTAGAAAAAAAGAAGCATGATTATTGAAGCAGGGAGAGCACAGGAGAATAACAGAGAGCTGTAGAAGAACATTCATGTGTAGATCTTGAATTAATAGAAGAAGTTGATTCAAATCCATGGTTTTGTGTCTTTTCTTTGTGTGTTGATGTTAAATGATGTGCTCATGAGTGTTTGTTTTCCTGTTATGCATTTGCTTTATTGTTGTGTATGTGATTTCATGTTTGAGTTTGAAATCTGAGAGGAAGAACAAATGAGTTTCAATTGTTTCTCTATCTGAGTGAGGATTCCTGCAAGGAGTGCAGTCGAAAACGTTTGCAAGGAGTGCGTTGACGGATGCTCAGGTAGTTTAAATCTTGTTCTCGTTCACCCAGAAGTGAATTTGGGTTACTAGAGCCGTGCCAGGAGGGCGCAGGCTAAGGGAGAGTCTCAGTTGTGAATCTTAGCGAAGTGCTGGAAGACTGCTGCTACAGGTGTGTGCAGGGTCGAAGATCTCAAACAGTTAAATTGTTTGAAAGGTTGCCGCAAGAAGTGCAAGCAGGGGGTCTTAAATTCTGAAATATTTAGAATTGACAAAGCTCAGGAGGTATAGTACCTTTGAGTGAACCTTGAAGAGAAGCACAGGGAGTTGTGCGCGGAAGTGTTAGAACAGGCATCGCAAGTTTGCACGTAGGAGAACGAGTTCCATGGAGGAACTCATACTCAGTTTGCAGATTCCTCAAAGGGGGAAGACAGACGGTTAGGATCTCGTGGAGGAGATTTTTCAAAATCCCGCCAGCCGTTGGATCGATCAAAGAAGCAAGGAGGTTACGGTCACACCATAGGGTTAAGCTCAGGAGGATCGAGAGTCGTAGGATCGTTGTTGGGTTACCCGTCAGCCGTTCGATCAGGTAGGAGTTGCACTAGGGTTAAGTCCTAGCGGGTAGAGAAAAGTCCCGGAGAGGCATCGGGATATTGGAGCATCTGGGTTTCAGAAGTCAAGAAACTCGAGACCTTTCAAGTCTCGAAACCCCAAGAAGAAGTCATTGCTGTGGATCTCTGGGTGGACACGCGTCAGAAGATCGAGAGGAGTCGGGGTTCGACATTTCGGGAATCCTGGGGACAAAGAAATCGTTACATGAGGAATCGTGATCCCGCGATGTCCGAAAAGGCGATGAGGAGATAATGGCGTGGAAGGGTAAATCCTCACATGCATCGAGAATCGGTGTTTTGTGATTCTTGGAAATCATAGTAGCAGGAATTGAAAAACTCCGAAACACGATTTCCCGATAGGCTAAAAGAGTGGGGGCCACAAGAGTTGGCGTGGAGGATAGATGGCATACCATATTGGAGTTCAGGAAAAGGTAAGTTCTAAAAACCTTGGTAGGATTCGCGATCTCGGAAGTCCGAAGTCCCGACAAGGAAAGCCGTCTATCGGTGTTTGAGTCATCGGGATATCGGGGATTCTGGTGACAAGTTATTTATGCATTTTGGAATCGCGAACCGCGAAACCCCGATGGGAATATAACTGCGGTCATATAAGTAGCAGTCGCATGGACTAAAGGCTTAGCCTAGGGAGGGGCTAAGGCAGTAGGGAAGTGTATCGGTGTATCAGGGTTCGGGGTTTTGAGAATCCAAAAACACTCGACCTCAGGACTCGCGAAACTGTGAAGTCTGATTTCCCGATTGGAATAGGGAGATCTCGTGGAGATTCTGTGGGTGTGGAAAATTCCCGTTAGGGAATTAGAGGAGCTTTTCAGTTCTTTGGGCCAAGGAAGGAGAAGGTTATGTGAGCGTATGTGTCAGGAGCGCGCCTGCGTCAGAGTGATATGGGGAAACAATGTCAGTCGAATGCATTATTCCATACCTACTACCTGCAACAGAAAAGGGCTATTGAGTCTTTCCCTTGTATGATGTTGAACACTCTGGACAGGTTCAGGCCCCTTATGAAGTTCCGTGCAGATAGGCATTTTATTTATATCACTATGCCCATAGATGAAAGTAAAGAAGAGATTCAATCTTACTACAAGCTCACAGAGGATGACCTGGAAGATATCAATAAGGAATGGCCTGCAGAGTTCCTTATACTAGTCTACCAGACAAAACTGTCCGACCCAAACCTCATTGGAAATCTGGTGGTTACTCGCAAAGAATATGATGCACCCAACAATAGCATAAAGAAGAAGCAAGAAGAGGTACAGGAGCTGAGAAACACATCAAAAGATACTGCTTCAGATTAACCTAGTGGAGGAGGTGATGACGAAGTGGACAAAGAAGAGAAAGAAGGGGAAGAAGATAAGGAGAAGCAAGGCAAAGTAACAGTTCCACATAATCCCCTGATGACGCAGATCCATCTAAGAAAAGAAAGGATTCCCCCACGAAAACTACATCGCGGAAGAAGTCCAAAGCTAGTAAGCCAAAGATGCAAACTGTTCTCATAGTCGATGACTTCGACTTCATTATCGCAGTTGTATTAGACACCTTAGAAGATATTTTGCAAAGAACTGAAGTAAAAGAAGAAGCCATGTATGATAGAATTGAGACAGAGCTAAGAGGTGTACAAAAATCCCTTCACTCTAGTCACGCAGTATCCACTGCGCCCTCACCATTAGATGAAACAGAGTTGGGAGATGAGCCTTCTCAACTCTGCAGAATAGATGATGCGATCGAAGCTTGCCTTCGTTGTGCACAGGAAGAAAAAGAACAGACCACAACGACCCTGAAGCAAGCACAAGAGGAAGTGATAGAGAAACACCGAGTTTCACAATAGGATAAGGACACCCTCCAAACCAAGTTCGAAGAGGATAAAGCACAGATCCAGCAGGAGAAAGAACAACTGCTCGTGGAGTAGGTTGGAGTTAAAGAAGCATTCTGCAGAGCACTTCACTCTGTGACAGGATTAGAGAAAATAGAGGAAGACCGAGTGGAGAATCAAGTGACGAAGATTGTTGAAGCCATTCAACAACTTCAACAGAGAGTCACAGAACTAGAGCTACAAACAGTGCCAAGAACTTCACAGGAAGTGCGAGACTAGAGAGAAGAAACTACCCAAAGAACAACTAAAATGATCAAATAATTAGTCGTGGAATGTAAATAGCTAAGCAGTCGCAGTGCGCAGAATTATGAGTGACTTACTGAGGCCCTTGAATTGAAGACACTGTAGTCATAGCTCCAGGATGCAAAGCAGCAAGCAACAACATTACCAGCGTAACTGAAACTCATGTCAGCAGTTGAGAGGATGAAAATATCCCCAAAAAAATGCACAACTCAACAACATGTCCATGCCATACAAAGTAGAGTCATGGAAGTAAATCAAAAGCTCCAGCCAGTCCAAGATGCAACTTGCCTACTTTTTGAGGAGATTGAAGGCCAAGGAGAAGAGCAGGAACAAGTAGTCACTTTGGTAGAACAACGCTTAGAGGGACCTGTGAATGAGGCAGTTATTCAAGAGTTCACCGAGCATGAGGCCTTGGCGAAGCAATAGGTCGAAGCAGCTCGAGCCAAGCTCGAGGCATTTGAGGCAAAATTACCGAGATCAGAGTGACTCGGGAAGAGTCACAGGTGAGTGTTGGGGGTTTTTTGGCCCTTGACCAAGTTTTGGAGATCCTTGGTCAGGTTTGACCTATTTTGGGACTTCGATAGGTCGATCGAAGGTAGGGCGCAAGCCAAAGCGGAGATCGTGGAATCTCGACCCCTTTTTAGGGCATTTTTGGGATTAGGGTTTATGTAACAGGTATGGGGATGTCATCCCATGGGTTTACCCATGTTTAGTCCCTTTTTGTAATGTATAAATAGAAATCTAGGTGATGTAAGAAGGACCAGATGTTTTGTGTGGTTGATGCTAAGTGCTAAGTGCAAGTAATTGTAAAAGGCTTTATGCTTAGTATGTGGTCATCTGTAGTGCTTTGTGCACAAACTATGTGAGGAAACGTTTTGTTGTAACTTGGGGAAGGAGGATCTGGTGAAGTGTGCATAGATCTCCTGTCCGCTACGAAGTAGGATTTTGATGCTCTCTTCCAATAAGAAGCTTGACATAAGATAATAAAGAAGAGAGGATTTGGTGGACGTAGCCCCACGCTGGGGTGAACCACGTATATCCTGTGTTATGGTTGCTTTGTGCATTATGGTTGTTATATTATTTATGTGATTAATGCTTAGTGCAATATTGTATGTTTAGATGAATATGATAGCTTAGTGCCTAATGATGTGAATAAGATGCTAGATCTGATATGTTTCCTCATGCTAAGTGCTTCGATAAGTTGGATCTGGTTGAATACTGTGTTGCTCTATAATTAGGGTTTTATCTGTGAAGTAAATACTGGTTGGATACTAATGAATGTTAACAAGTGCTTTGTTAGAGTATTGTAATCACAGATCTGTGTCCCAAATAAGGTTGCAGACACTGGAGTCCTGCAACCACCCCTGCCTCTACCTCGAGTGAGACTTCATCTGCTTCGTAGGTGTTGCCG